>PVKY010013799.1:0-10853 GCA_004027775.1 Bradypus variegatus | reverse complement strand
GCCCCGCGGATGGCTGCCTCTCTTGAGGTCCTTGGACAGCAGGGCTTTGGGTGGTTGCTGTGGGTTTCTTCTGCTGGGGATAAGTGGTCCACTTTCAAGGACTGGTGGGTGCCTTAGGCCTAGGGGTGGGGTGGGGAAGAGCCGAGCAGGAAAGGCAGCTGTGAGACAGATACCCCCTTGCCAGAAGACAGAAGAGCTGTACTCCGGGTTGCCGGTCCCCTCCCCTCTTCCCCACTGGTTCTCCCTGAGCAACAGACGGAGGTTTTGAGGTTTGGGGTTTGCAGAGGAGATGCTGGTCTTTGTGTTGCTCTGTACAGGAAGGACATGGGAGCAGGGGTGTCAGCATCCTGACCATAGCCCACCTTCATCCACCTCTCCCCACCCACCCCTCCCAGGGTGCCCCGGGCAGCCGCTGACCTGTCCCTGTGCTTGGGTCTGCCCACATCTGCTCCGCGTGCTGGCAGCCCTCCTGCCCTGTTGTCCTGCTGCATTGGACCTTCTGTAAGAGAAGGCACCTGGGCAAGCTGGACATCTCGGTCATGGGGTCTGAGGCCCTGGAAATGGCCCAGTCAAACCCCCTCATTGCAGACGAGGAGGTGAGGGAGTGTGGGAAATGGCCCTGGGTAAGGGCACGGGGTACTTGGGTTTAGAAATTCCACTCAGGCCCTGCTTTCTCCCTGCGCTTGGGTCTGGGCTCTGCCAGGTACACGGCTTGGGAATGTGGCCCGTGTGGGGTTCAGACTCCCACTGATGTGCCGTTTACTGGGGCTGCAGCTTATTTCTTAGGGCTGGAGGACGGTCTGTGGGCACAGGTGTGTCAGACACAAACCTAGGGGGTCCACTGTGCTGACACACCTCTCCCAACCCCTGTTCCCCTGTGGGCTGTGGCTTCTTCCTTCCCTGTGTAAACTGCAGGTCTCCCTGGACAAGGCTGGGAGGGCAACGGGAAGGGGCCTGCCAAGGGCTGGAGAAGGGGAGGCGCGGGCGGGGTCCCGGGGCTAGGCGGCGGGCGAGCCCCGCAGGGGAGGGTCCAGGCGAGCGGAGACTGATGGCCCCCGTGTTCCCGCAGGTGAGCGGCCCTTCGCCTGCAGCTGGCAGGACTGCAGCAAGAAGTTCGCGCGCTCCGACGAGCTGGCCCGGCACTACCGCACGCACACGGGCGAGAAGAAGTTCCGCTGCCCCATCTGCGAGAAGCGCTTCATGCGCAGCGACCACCTGACCAAGCACGCGCGCCGCCACGCCAACTTCCACCCGGGCATGCTGCAGCGGCGCGGCGGCGGCTCGCGCACCGGCTCGGTCAGCGACTACAGCCGCTCGGACGCCAGCAGCCCCACCATCAGCCCGGCCAGCTCGCCCTGAGCCCGCCCGGGGCCAGGGGTTGGGGTGCGGGCGCCCCGCGGCTCCCGCCCTCCTCGCTGCGCCACCTCCACAGCCATGAGCAGAGGCTCACTCGCCCACGTGGGTCCCTGGCTTCCCCTTTTCTCATAACCAAGAGGAGAGGAAAGAACTTTCTGAAAAGCCGACAGGAGAACAATTTTTCTTCACCTCAGGTGTTAAAGTAAATTTGTAAAAAAAAAAACAAACAAAAACTAACAACAAAAAATTTCAAAAACACCATCCCCAAATTGCACAATAGAAATGCCCAGTAAGTTGAAATTCAGCGTGTTGGTCCCCCCTTTCCCCCCCATTCTCAGGGATGGACATGTTTCACAAGGTCAGTGATGACACCCCTTCCCTCTGCCTTACTCTGTACATAGATTTGCACTCGGGAGCTTTCTCTTAGGCTCGGGGACAGGACACACCGGGGACAAAGCGGGGCGCTGCAGGCAGGTCCCCTCGGGTGGCCTGGAGAAGACACGGCAGCCAACACTCGGGCCTCTGCAGCAGACTCCTGAGCAGCCGGGCACCACTTCTCCCCCTTCCTGCCCACCGGGTGCCAGGCCTCCAGCCCCCACCCCAGCAGGTCCAGCATGCAGACATAGCAGAGGGACAGGCCACTTCAGACAGATGCCTTAAGCTGCAGTGGGCAGAAGAGCACACCACAGGGGGAGACAACCAGCCCCGTGCCCATGCCCACCCCCTCTGACCACTCCTCCTTCTCTGGGACCCTCTCTTTGCGGCCTCTTGGAGACCTGGCAGCACAGATGCAACCCTGGCTTGCAAGGGCTGTGGCACTGGCGACGCGCTGGCGTGGCAGGGCCCTGGCCGCACCCTCCTCTGCCGTGCATGGAGATGCCCACTGCTCCCGTGTCCAGGACTTGCCCGGCACAGGACAGCCGTCCCTACGGAAGGCAATGGAGCCCTGACCAGAAGGTGAAAGCCAGGCGGTCCCTTCTGTACAGGTGTCTGGAGGTGCTGTCAGTGCACCCGTTCCTGAGCTCCCAGTGGCCCTGCTTGGGAGCAGCTTTGTCTGGAGTAGTGGATGAGTTTGTTGGACCATGTGATCAGAAGGCTGTGTGCATGGCAGCGTGCCTATCCGCAGGCGTGCACGCACGCTTAGTACTCTGCGGATTCTACGCTATAGCAAGAGACCAGAGCATTGTGACTTGGAACTTTTCTGTAGTGCTGAAGCGGATGTTTTGGAACATGCTCTCCGAGAAAGTGCATTCTGTTTTCCTCCACGGGGAATACCAGATGGAAAATGGTGGGAAGCACTTTTCTCAGACCCACACTCTCCCCCAGGGCAGACTTAGCCAACTTCCCGTTTCTACTTGACCTTGGCACCCCCAGGACAGCTCCTCCCTTTCCTGCCTGCTTCTCCCCATCCTGCTTGGGGGGCCCCAGCCCCACCAGCCTGTGATGCAGGATCCACCTTTCCCCCGGGCTCTCATGGTGACAGAGGAAGGGCAGAGAGGTGGGGTGGCTTCTCCTGAGCCTGGAGCCCAGGCTGGGTTGCGGTTCAAGGCCCTGGGCCAGGTCGACTCAAGTCCTGCCAGCACGGTCCCCCTCCGGGAAAAGCTGGAGTGGAGCCAGCTCAGCGTTGCTGCCCAGGGTGGGGCCTTCGAATATAAGCCCCTGACGTGTGTGTGTGTGTGTGTGTTGGTGGTTCTCGGTTCGGGGCAGACTGGGGTATTTTGCAGACCTCTTCTCATTTTGATGGGAAGGAAGGCCCTGTGGCCCCTCAGAGGGGCTTCCTGGGCCCAGAGTGCCTTGGTTTGGCAGTCCTGCTTCTCCCGCCACCCCCTCCCGGGAACCAGGCTGGAGGCAGAGCGCTGAGGTGCCCGAGACCAAGACCCCATGGGGCTCACACAGCCCCTTGGCTGCTGCTTGGGGCCGCTCCGCAGTGGACGGGTGCCTCTGCCTGGCAGTCGTGTGGTCAGTAGGCTGCTGCTGTTAACCAGGTTCTGGGTGCCCATTCCTCTCTCTGCACTGCGTGTCAGCCGGGAGCAGCTGGTGGCCTGCTGGTGGCTTCTGAGCAGCATGACAGGTACCGAGTGAGTTCCACAGCAGTGCTGTCCCTGCTGCTTGGGTGGGAGCAGGTGGGGGAGGCAGGGGCCAAGCCGGCAGCCTTTTCCCTGCGCCGAGTCTGTCTGGGCTGGGTGACGGCCTGGGTTGTGTTTGTTTCCGGAGAGGCTCAGACATGTGGTAGAGCCCTGGACAGAAGAGGACAGTGGGTGCTTGGGGGTGCGGAGATCCTTGTGCCCAGCTCCCAAGGGAGGCATGGAAGGGCCCGTGGTGGACCTTCCCCGGGCTTCCATGTGAGGCAGAGAAGCCACACCCTGAATGCATTTCATGTCTCAGGAATTCACGTTCCAGGTTCAGGAATTTTATTCCAAAGTCCTTTGATGTGATCACCCATCCACGAGACCCCAAAGGCAGGGAGAGGGGGCAGGCAGGGAAAAGCCAACAAAGCCCTCTCCACAGGGGGACCAGGGGTCTCCATGTGACCTGCCCCACAGCGTCATGGGCGATCGTGTAACCCCACATCTCTCTGTGCATAGGAAGGGAGGAAAAGGACTTAAACCCAGTTATCTTAAAATAAGAAGAGCTGGTTTGTTTTAGATGGGGGGGTGGGGGGAGGCGGGCGTTGGCTGTTTCCAAAGAGAGCACTTAATTTCCTTTTTCTTGTAGCTGTCCCAGGTCTGTTCCGTCCGATGGATGGAAGGGTAACATTGCCTTAAAGCAGAAATATGCAGGTGTTGGCTGTGTTGGGCAGATGAGTGCCTCTTCGTTCCCAGAAGGCGTTCTCGGTTAATGGAAGGGGGCAGCCCCTTCTGCAGGCACCAAGAGGGAATCACCGCTGGAACCCCCAGGGCCATGGACCTAGGCCTCCAGCCTCCAGCCTTCTGGAGTCATTTGGGGCTTACACACATTTCACTTGAAGGGCAGACTGAGTCCGTGAATCTCAGGCTAAGTTCAGGCATGCTCTCCTAAGTAGGTTAGCTGTATTTCCTGAGGCCCCCACCTCCACCCCACCCCCCAAAAAGCAGTTAGGCCAGGGAAAACCTTCCTGGGACAGCCTGCACTCCCTTCTCCTGTGTAGGATGCCTTTCCCAGCCTGGGTTTGTGTCAGGGTCTCTCACTTTTAGGGATTCTGGCCTTGCCTGCTGGTTTCGGGGGGATTGAGGAACCCGGAGGCCCCCTGGAAAACTCACATTTATTTTGGTGCAGACTTCTCTGAGGGGGCAGAGGTCTCAAACTGAAGGTTGCTCAAGTGAAGCGAGTTTCCCTCTGCACAGGACTAGATGTGCCCAGACATGGCTGTCCATTGGGGGGGTGATCAGCTCAGGTTCCGAGTGAGGAAGCTTCTCTTTGCATCAGCCATATTAGGGGGGAATAGTTGTGTGTTCCCCAATGCCTATGAATTCTACAGCCATATGGGAAAACAGGCACAACACTTTCCACCAAGGGCCCTGCAGTCCTGTCCTGTGGGTGCTACAGAGAAGTGGGCAGGGATAGCCTTTGGTGGGAGCTGTCCATCTGGGGCAGGGGCTCCTGCAGCAGGCACACTCAGGCCTCCAAGGGCGAAACCATAGGGGGTGCTGGCACCCCCAGACCTCACCAGGCCATAGGAGCGCACACAGGGAGGGCTGGCGACTCGCCATGGTCCCAGGCAATGTGTGGCAGAACCAGGTTCTCCAGAAGGCGCAACCTCCTTTCTTGATGGAAGCGGGTGCTAGGGTGAGCTTCACAGGGTGTCTGCTCTCACCGTGGACATCACACGGGATCCCGGCTTGAGGTAAAACTTGTCCTGAGCAGTTGTGACCCCTCGTCTCTCTGCTCCTGGTTTGGGTTGTGTTTTCAAGGCTACCTAGTTATTTTGGCTTCTGACAGGTGCCACTGATACATATATATATATACAAATATATTTTTATTTTTTTTTAACCCATTTAGAAAAAGTCATGTAGTCACAGAAGCTGTGCCAGAAAGTTTAAAAGGATTTGATATGACGGTCGCATTGCAACCAGTGAGAAATAGGACAGAAGCAAGGCTTTGTGGGTCATCCCACATCTTTTTGCCATCCAAAGATTCCGTACGGGATTCTGGTGACCATGTTTTCCATACTCGAGTCAAGGGTACAGGCTGACAGTTGTTGAATTCAGGCTCACCCCAGGGAAGAGCCAGGTCGTAGACTTCTCCAGAGGTTTGCCCTAGGCACATTCCGGAGAGTTCTCTGCCAGCACTTGGAGGCACCATCCAGCTTACTACTGACAGATGTCTGCCTGCACGTGCTTCAGGGTGGGGCCTTGCCTCCACCGGCCCTGGCCCAGCTCATCCCCACCCACTGCCCCTCATCGTCCCAAGGGTTGGGTTGGGCAGGAGGTGGCATCTAGCACCTGCATGAGGAGAGTGGCCACGACCCCACCTTGAGACACTGGACTGGCAGTGTGTCCCCCTACCCACAGCCCCACCCAGCGTCCCCCCTTCGCATACAGCTTTAAAGCATTACTACTTTTATTTAAGAATGAACAGGATCAGAGGAATGGAGCATTCCTTGCCCTTCCCATCACGCCTTCCCTGTGGGGAGGGCAGTGCCAGCTGCTTTCCCCCAGGGCTCCTGGAGCCTTTAGTTCTCGCTGGTGTGTTCTGGAGAACACGTCTACAGGCCGCTAGAGAACACATCTACAGGCTGCTACGTGCACTCATTGGGAGACCCGGCTTGTGGGCTGGATGCCTGCAGAGCAAGCCCCAGGCCTGACTGGAGGCTGTCCCCACCACCCAGCCCAGGGGCCTCTCCACAGGGGGCCAGGGTACCTTCCCAAGGTCGTGGGTGCCTGTCGGTGTGAACGAGGGGCTGTTCCTCCCTAGCCCCGGCCTTGAGACCCCCTGGTGTCCCAAGTGCCCGTGACCACAAGGACCCTAGGTGCGGCTGTCTACTGAGCAGCTATGCATTGTCCAGGGATGGGGTTTTGTTCTGGCTTGTGCAGGACCTGAGATCCCATGTGTGGGTGTGGATGCGTGGTGGCTCCGCCGTCCCCCGGCTGCACGGACAGCCCCTTCCCCAGCCAAAGCCATCGATGCAAGCTTCTCTGGAATCGTTTGCCAAAATCCAAAGGCAAAACCCAAGGGTCTAAGACCATTTCCATAGAGCACACATTTTCCTTTTCTGTAGGAATGTTTTGTTTTTAACCAGCATCACCCCATGCTTCCAAAGGCCACGTTTCATCTTTCCCGGATCACTACACTAAAGTATTACAGTTGTACAGCACCCAGTCTGCCTTGGCTTGCTCGGATGAAACTTTGTATGTATTTTGTATGGCATAGATTCTATATTGTAATGATGTCCTATGCAAAAAGAAAAAGATTAATGGAATTATAAATTTTATTGTTTTAACGTGTATGCATGTTTAGTGATGTTTACATTTTGAAATAAAATTTATGATTCATTATTTTACTTGCCACAGCTGGTTCCCTTTGAAGGGCATGCCTTGGAGAGGTTCTGGGAGGGTAAAGGGATGGAAGTGGATAAACTTTAAGCACTTTTGACTGGCCAAGTGGTAGAAAACACCCAGAAACCTCTTGGGGCTCATACGGGAAAGAGGAGCTCCTTACTAAAGAGTGTGCTCCTCCTGGCAGACACCTCAGGGCACACCTGCTACTCCTGCCCACCTGTGGTCATTTCAGTATTTCCAGTCAATTCTGCTACCCATCCGCTTCTCCCCAATGCTGACTCTCCCAAATCCACCTTGAGCACCGAGGAAGAGGTAGACTCTGTGTTACATGGTGCTTTCCTCTAGAATTCCCTATAAACACCAGGGAACTTTCTCTTCCCGGTTAGGGCTGCACCTCTGCCACCCCCAGTGCACCCATCCCAGTCAGCCTCCAACCGCCTCTAGCCTAGATGTTTCCAAGAGGCAATTAGAGCAAACACCTTCCCTCGCCACTCTGCCCAGAGTCCAGGACACGCCCCGTTTCCAGCTACTGAGATGTCCACGGTTGACCAAGCTAGTCGTGGTGTTCCATTGTTAGGTCAAACACCAGCCTGGTGTCTTTGTGGAGGTTTTTCCTAGATGGGATTAACATCAGCAAACAGCTGGCTTTAACAGCAAAGGAGATGACACTTGCCAGTGCGGGTGGGCTGGTCCAATCGGTTGGAGGTCTCAAAGTGAGAAACTGAGAGTTTCAAGATCCAGAAGGAAGGAATTCTGCATGGAAGCTACAGCCTCAGACGAGACCTCAACATCACTTCTCCCAGGATTTCCAGCCTTTGACCTGCCCTACGGAGTTCAGACTCGCCAGCTCCCATGGTCATGCAAGTCAGTTCTTTCTTTTAATTCACTTTTATTGAGATATATTCACTTACCATACAGTGATCCAAAGTGTATAATCAGTTGTTCACAGTACCATCGCGTATGTAGTTGTGCATTCATCACCAAAATCAATTTTAAACATTTTCAGTACCCCCAAAAATATAAAAATAAGAATTAAAAGTAAAAACACCCCAAAGCATCTCATATCCCCCACCCCCATTATTCATTTAATTTTTGTCCCCATTTTTCTACTCATCTGTCCATACACTGGATTAAGGGAGTGTGAACCACCAGGTTTTCACAATTACAAAGTCACACCCTAAGAACTACATAGTTACATAGCTGTCTTCAAGAAGCAAGTCTGCTGGATTACAGTTAACAGTTTCAGGTATTTCCTTCTAGCTATTCCAATACACTAAAACTAAAAAGGGATTTCTATATAATGCATAAGGAAAACCTCCAGAATGACCTCTTGAATCTGAGATCTCTCAAGAACTGAAACTCTTTTAAACTGTTTCATTTCTCTTCCCCATTTTGGTCAAGAAGGCTTTCTCAAGCCCACAATGCCAGGTCCAGGCTCATCCTCTAGTCATGTCCCATGTTGCCAGGGAGATTTACACCCCTGGGAGTCAGGTCCCACATAGTGGGGAGGGCAGTGAGTTCATCTGCTGAGTGGGCTTAGAGAGAGAGGCCACATCTGAGCAACAAAAGAGGCTCTCTGGGGGTGACTCAGGCGCAGTGATAAGTAGTGAACCAGTTCTTTATACCAATATCTTCCTATACATCTGTCCTCTTGGTTCTGTGTCTCTAAAGAACCCTGACTGATACCCATCCGTAGGAACTGCCTTAGTCGTGGATCCCAGTTTCTGGGGCCAGCCTCGCCACTGCAGGACAGGGCTGGGGGTCCCTGGGGACTGGGGAGAACTGTGCTGATACACTGGAGGCTACATAAGTCTCTTTCGGTCACCAGCCTCCCCTGACTGCCCTCCCAGTGACCGTGACCTCCGGCTGGAGGATGTCTACAGCAGAGGAAACAGAAAGCCCACTCCAAGCAGCAGGAGGTGGTCATGAGGCCTCTGGCCTGCCCCTGAGGGCATAAAGTCGCAAGGGCACCACTGTCCCCGCCCGCCCCACCACCCTCCCTCCCCCAGGCACAAGCACAGGACAGCATCCAGAAGAAACGAAGCTTGCCTCTGTTAGGCAGAGGAGTGGGAGGGTTTAGCTGACAGCATCCCTTTGTTATCACCTGTTGTGTGTAGGGCAATTGGAAATGGGGGAAAAATTTTAAAATAAGAATGAAGGACAAAGGCGTTGCAGTGGATCTGAGATACATTTTGCTTTGCTCTTTTTTGTTTGTTTCTTTCTTTCTTTCCTGAAAGCCGCATCTACCCTGGCAGCCATTTCCTGGTCTAACGTTGTTTTCTGTTTCGTACATTTGGGGGAAGGCTGAGACGTGGGTGCACCCGGAAACACTGGGGGCCTTCGCAAACACAAGCACACGTTTCCAAACAAAAGCAGTTTGGGAGCGGAGGCATTTGGAGCCCAGACTGGGCTGGAGAATTTTCCCAGGACCGCGGCTGTTTGCCTTCTCAGAGGCGCCTCCGTCTTGCTCATAACTTCCCCAGGCAGCAGCGACTGCGGACAGATCCGCCCCCATAAATAGTCGTAGGCTGAGAGGAGCCCAAATGCTTTGGAAATATTGTCGAGGGGGAAAATAAAACAAACCACCACCAACAATCTATCAGTTACGACATCACTGCCGAGGTTAAGAGATGTTACGAGTTCCTGCTGGGTTTCCTTTCTAGAAGATGCTGGAGGTGGAAGGGCATCATCTCAGGAACTGGGGATCTCCTGAGACCTTGAGACACCATCCCTCTCACCCAGCTAGTGTAGGAGGAAGAAAACATTCACACCAGCAGTATGTTTCCCCGATGCCTTACGAATTGTATTAGCAGGTGTGACATAAACATAACCCATTTTCTCTCTCTGTCTAAGCTCACTTGGCAGGTGAACTCACTGCCCTCCCCCCTACATGGGACCTGACTCCCAGGGGTGTGAGTCTGCCTGGCAATGAAGGATATAATTCCCGGGGATGAGCCTGGGATTGAGAAAATCCTCTTGACCAAAAGGGGGATGCAAAATGAAACAAAATGGAGTTTCAGTGGTGAGAGATTGCAAATGGAGTCGTGAGGTCACTCTGGAGATTATTCTTATGCACTATATAGATATCCTTTTTTAGTTTTTAGTATATTCAAATGGCTAGAAAGAAATACCTGAAACTGTTGAACTGCAACCCATTAGCCATGATTCTTGAAGATGGTTGTACAACAATGCAGCTTACAAGGGGTGACAGTGTGACTGGGGAAGCCTTGTGGGTCGCACTCCCTTTATCCAGTGTATGGACAGATGAGTAGAAAAACAGCGACAAAAAGTAACTGGATAATAAGGGAGGAGTAGGAGTGTGAGATGTTTTGGGTGTACTTTTTTACTTTCATTTTTATTCTTATTTTTATTTTTTTGAGTAATAAAAATTGTCTAAAATTGATTGTGGTGATGAATTCACAACTATATGATGGTGTGAACAACTGATTGTGCACTTTGAGTGATTGTATGCTATGTGAATATATCTCAATAAAATTGCATTTAAAAAAAAAACAACCCATTTTCTTATTGTCTCTCCTTGTGGACAAGGTGAAGAAAGGAGGGCAGAATAGTAAATGCAGCAGTTGGGGGAAGGGCGCCTGTGGCTGGCAGGACCCCTCTTGGAGCAGTGACTGCGTCCTGGGAGGCAGGCAGAGCAGTGGGCCTCACTCAGGACACTCTCCAGGCCTGACCCCCGCTGCATATTTATCATGACTTGGGTTAAGAAGTCAAATTTGTGGCCCTCCAAGTGCTGCAACATGCGGTGAAAGGCTTGGAGCCAGGTGGGGGTGGTACATGGAATGAAGCACCCCCTCTTCTAGTTTGCTAATGCTGCGGGAATGCAAAACACCAGACATGGACTGGCTTTTATAAAAGGGGGCTTATTTGGTTACACAGTTACAATATTAAGGCCATAAAGTGTCCAAGGTAACACATCAGCAATCGGGTACCTTCACTGGAGGATGGCCAATGGCGTCCGGAAAACCTCTGTTAGCTGGGAAGGCAAGTGGCTGGCGTCTG
>PVKY010013798.1:0-10875 GCA_004027775.1 Bradypus variegatus | reverse complement strand
GCTCCAGGGGAAGGTGAAAGCAGACACTCCCGGGAGGCGAATGTGAGTCCTTGGCCATCCTGGCAGCAGGGCCCTGCAGAGAGGAGAGGCACCTCACAGGCCCACTGTCAGGCAGGCTTGTGGCGATAGAAATCGGAAGTCGGAACAGCCCCCTGGGCAGCCCATCTGCTGCAGAGGTGGAGGGGTCTGGAGGACGACCGCCTTTGTGGCTGTCTCCGGAGTCACCCTGGTCCACAGCTGTCAGCCTGGGCGCCCTCTTCCCGGTTTCCCAGCAGATGCTGGTATGGGGTTTTGATGTTGGCTTAGCATCCCATGGCTGGCTAGGATCCCAGCCTTCGTTATGCTTGGGATGGTGACTGATGGCCCTTCTGTGATCTGCAGGGGGAGGGTTGTGTGTGAAGGTCCCCAGAAGGCATTTGATCTGCCAGGACTGCCTGCCCTTACAAAGCATGCCAGCTACTAGTTCCTTTCCATATCTAAATGTTACAGCAGTGGAACCGGATTTTTATGCTGCAACGGAGTATTCACACATACTCATACACACATAAACATATGCACACTCTGTGCACATACACCCACATGCCCCCACACACATACATGTATACACACATATATGCATGTACAAATACAGATGCGCACACATAAAATGTACATTCACACACACATGCATGTACACATACACATGTGTACACACAAACACATGCACATGTATATACACACATATATATGCACACCTACAAATGTGCACAAACACATGTACACGTCTACATGCATATATACATGCAACCTACAAATGTGCCTGCACACTGCACACATATGTATGCATATATGCACACACCTACAAATGTGCACACGTGTGCACAGTGCATACATGTACACATTTACATACGTATGCACATGATATATACGCATATGCACATGCATAGACACCTGCATGTAAGCACAGTGGGCACATGCATATGCGCATATACCTGTTCATTTGGAAACAGTTAAGTGAAATGGTGCTTGGCCTTGCTGGTTGCCGTGTACTCACGTATGCTATGCTGGGACATTCTGAGACCACTAATGGGCAGAAAGCCGCCGTTTGAAAAGCACTGACAGGCAATCTGCTCAGACCCATGAGTGATTGAGTTCAAGGCCCCCCTCTGGGTTCCATTTGCTTGACATTTAAA
The DNA here is from genome assembly GCA_004027775.1 of Bradypus variegatus. Lineage (NCBI taxonomy): Eukaryota > Metazoa > Chordata > Mammalia > Pilosa > Bradypodidae > Bradypus > Bradypus variegatus. The sequence goes on along the minus strand of PVKY010013798.1, from coordinate 9,703 downwards.
GTGGGGTAGCATGCTTTTCATGAACTGGCACCATTGTGTGTAATGGGAATGACATTTTGTAAACCCATCTTTCTAATGGGCTCCTGTCTGCAAGTCATTCTTTCCAAATGAGAAGGGTAACAATTCCACACTGTCAAGGCAGAATGCGCATTCGTAAGAACAGCTCCCAGCAAGATACCTTTACATCTCATAAATGCTAAAGAAAGCAGCAGCATGAGCATTTTGTCCAGTCTATAATTAAAGATGTCGAGGGCGAGATTTGTCATGTGACATCTCATCAGTGGTTATACACATTCAGGAAAGGAGCTACTGTTCATAGAAGAAACTGAGCAGGAGACATATTTGTGTGGGTGCAGCGTGTGCCTTTGCTTAAAGCAATTTTTAAATTATACAAAACAATACGTGCTTTTTGGAAATGTGCACGTATGTGCACAGTGCCTACATGTGCACCTGTACACATACATTCATTTACACGTGCGTGCGAGTGATACATACACATATGCACATGATATACACCTGCATGTAAGCACAGTTGTGAACATATACTTATTTGGAAACAGTTAAATGAAACTGCAACTGCACATAAGAAATCAAAGCTTTTCAATGTCATAAAGCAAAGTGTACAAGCCCCTTCCACCCTCCTCCTTCCCCTGCCAGCCATTCCCCCTCCCCGGGAGGAACCGTGCCTGGTGGGAACCCTTCCTGACCTTTTGCTATCACGTTGATTTTTTTTTTTTTAAGAACTAAGGTGGAGCAAGTCTTTGGGAACAAGAGGCAGGAGCTGTTCTAGGCTGTCGGAAATCTGACATCTTCTGATGAGATAAGTACAGCTCAGACCTGGAAGACAGGTGGAAGACAGTGGAGACAAACTCCAGGAAGCCAGTGTGTGCTTATGTAGGAAGACGCAGTCATGTGCAGTTACCATCTGCAAGGCAGATCCGGAGCTCAGGAGTTAGGGACAGGGCCTGGCTGGGCTTGACAGCTCCCTGTGTTGCTAAATGGCAGAGTGCCTGGGGTGGTTCCACGCTTGAATCAATTTAATTAATTTTTTTTCTTTTCGACTAATTTGAGTAACCCAAGTGAACGTATGTAATTCCTGACGGTTCTCACTAATTAAGTTAAAACTATCTGGTAGGAGATGCAAGCCCAGCTCTAAGACTCCTTCAGCCCAAGCTTCTGTTGAAACTTGCTTTGACATTGTCTTGGAGGACACGGATTCAGGGACGACTTAACCATTCCTTGAGGTTTTGTTGTGACTGCTGGTAGCAGGTTCATTTTAAATTCCTGCTTGTTCTGGGACCTTATGAGCTTATCTGCCACCAGGATCTCACCTTAGTTCTCTCCAGTGGGCCATCTACTCTGCTCTGGTGTTCAGGGATTTTTTCTGTTCTGCATTTCTCCCTGGATTCTGCCTTGCCTCAGAACTGTGTAAATCACGGAGACATTTTCAAACAGATGCACATGCTGGGAAGAAAATAAAGCAGGAGGCAAGGATGGCGTGTGGGGCTAGGGTGATTTATGGGGTCAGGGGATGCGTTCGAGGAGGCGGCTTTGGAGCAAATGGTCATTGCAGGGGTGGAGGGAGCCGGAGCCATGAGAAGCTCCTGGGGGAAGAGAGTTCCCGAAGAAGTAGCAGCTGGAAGTGCGAAGGCTCCGAGGCAGGGTTGAATTTGGTTAAGTGAGAAGCAGTGGCTACACCGGGAGGGTTGGGAGGGGTTGGGATGGGGGTAGATGGGGGCAAAGCATGTATTAGGGTTCTCTGGAGAACGAAGCCAGCAGGAGGGGTGTGGGTGTGTGTGCACAAAGAGAGACAAGGGACCTTTTTTCTGTCTGGAAGCATTTGGGATCTTCTCTTCATCTCCCGGGTTTCTCACATTGCACGATAATGTGCCTGATATGAGTGGTCTTTCTTCATTCGCTGCCCTGGGCACTTTCATTCTGAAAACTCATGTCTTTCTGTTCTGGAAACCTTTTTATTCGAAATTTCTCTGATAATTCCTAGACTTTCACAGTCTTCTGGAGCTCTTATTAGTTAGTTGTAGGCCTCCAGAATTGATCCTCTTATTTCTTTTATCTTTTCTCAGCCTTTTTCCATCTCTTTCAACTTTTAGGAAGCATCTTCAATTTCATCTCCCAATCCTTCCATTGAACATTATGTTTCTTTTATCCAAATTCTAAAATCCTTTTCATTTTCTCACCATGTTTTTCTTTGTGATGTCTCCCCTAGTGGGCTCTGGTTTCAGCTCTTTCTGATCCACAAAGTCACTTAATGCCCGCAGGGTGGGAGAACCGATGGTAAACATGGCTATTATTGAACCTTAAATTATGCAAACCTAAAGTTAAATAAATTACATTAAAAGCAACGATACTCTAAACTCATTGCTTCCTAATTATTTCATATATTTATGTAATTTGTGTGTATTTATATGATTATTTTGTATAATGACATATATTTTACTGTTGTCCATTATCTGTGCTCATGGAGTTGGTTGTCTGTTGTGTCTGCCTTGTGGGATGCTACAGCTCTTTTCTTCCTGATTCTGTACTCAGGGATATTGTGCTGATAGCTTGAAATCAGCAACAATGGGAGTATTTACACCACAGAAATAGGCACCAGCCACAAAGCATGGCGCTCCTCCCTCAGCCCTGGAGAGCCGGTTGTTAGTTTGCCAGCACTCCACTGGTTACTACTTAGCTATTTTCCTTCTAGCTTCCTAAGTTTGTCAGCATTCCTCTGAGGACCCCCTTCCCTGCCTGCAGACCTGTCTTCTCACTTTCCTCCTGGTTGTGCAGGATTCCACATAAACTTTTGTAACCTGTGGACGGTACAGCCCGCCGCTGCTGGAAAGGACGGATTGGGCAGCCATGGCACACATGATTTTGGCTATGTGATTTCCATGACACCTAATCAGGGAAAATGCCATATCCCTCAAAAGCCAGGGAGCCTCCATTGTTCCAGAAGGTGGGGAAGAGGGATTTTAATGGGCAGTTCAGAGGACCCCATGGACAGCTTTACCATCGTTGCCATCATCTTTTTCCCCACATTAAAGATTGTGGTCTGCTGTTACCTGTCTTAGTTTGCCAGTGTGATGACAAATACCACACGGTGGGTTGGCTTCAACAACAAGCTGCCGTTGGCTCATGGTTTTGTTGGTAGCCTTCTGGTGATGGTGGGCCCCCACCACGTGGTAGGCTCTCTCCCCTCTGGCTTCTGCTGGTTTCTGGCTTTTCCTGGCTTCAGGTTTCTTTTCTTTAAAGGCCTCTGGGTCTGTGGATTAAGGCCCACCCGGATTCAGTTTGGCCATATCTGAATAGGATCTTGGAAGAACTGATTCGCAGATGAGCCCACACCTTAACTGATGAGGCATCTTCTTTTTTATGTCCTCTTTTTGTAAAAATTTATCATATTTTTAAAAATGTACAATATAACATATATATATATATATATAAATGTTAGCGTTTCAAGTACAATTTAACAAGTAGTTAGAGAACAAATTTCAAAGAATTATAGGTTACAATTCCAGTTTCAGTTATTTCTTTATTATGAAATATAACTTATATATACAAAAAGGTAATAAATTTCAAAGTATGATTTAACAAGTAGATACACAGGAAATTCCCAAAGTTATTATGAGTTATGGTATCATAGTTTCAGTCATTTCCTTATTGTAAAATCTAACATATACACAGAAAGGTATAGCTTTCAAATTACATTTTAACAAGTAGCTATAGAACAAATTTCAAAGGATGCTATGGGTTACAGTCTTGCCATTTCAATTTTTTCCTTCTATCTATTCTAATACCCTAGCAACTAAGGAAAAGAAAATTATATAAAGATTCAGTATTTGTAATCCTTTGTTAAATTCCATCTTGTCTGTTGCTACCCCTTCCTCTAGTTTAATCACTTTCCCGATCTTCAGGGATGTCTAGGCAGTGACCACCCTGAATTGTTCTTGTTGAAAAGGGGGGTCAATTTTGTGACATTGCATCTTCTAAGGGTCCTGTTCACAAATGGGTTCACAGCCCCCAGGGACACAAATTAAGACTGAGAACATGTCTTTTGTTGGGGGACCACATTTCCCATAATAAGAACACAGAATATTAATGACAGCACCTGCCATTTGTTACCACGTGCCAGTTGCTTCTGGTGCACCCCGCCCCCCCTTTCCCCAGGTTTGGGTTCCATGGGGCCAGGCCTGGTTTGTTCAGACTTCACGGGAGCTTCCGTATTTGCCATTGGAAGGAATACTCTCTATTTCTTGTAACAACTTTGTAGTCAGACAAGTTCTCTTTTACAAATGAGAAGTGGCCCTCCGACGGCAAGTAACTGCAAGTATGCCCGATATTATGAAGATCTGAATCTGTAATTAAGTGAGTTTTCTTCATATGGAGCCTACTCAGAAGCTATTACCTGCTTGGGAGCTCAGAGCAGGGAATCTTTTGGGAGCTCCTGCCAATTAATTAATGATCAATCGCATGGAGAAAACAGAGCCTCCGGGATAAATGAATGAGACTGTGCAAGGGAATTTACTGACATCGTTTCTGGAAGAGACACATTAGGCAATACCCTGAACCGTGTTGACACGCTGGGGACAGAACAGCTGGCGGGCAGGTATGTACAGGCACTGCGTTCGGCCTGGTCAGGTCTGGCTGGGACAGAGAGAAAGCGAGATGGGAGAGGCCGCAAAGACGATGGCGCAAGCTTGTGTACGAACTGGCCGACCATGATTAAAAATTGGGGTTTTCGTCTTGCATTCAATTCCCCAAAGACAATCATGCTTCCCAGTGCTGAGAGGCTCCCCCAAAACTGTGCTTCCTTCCGCAAGTGGCCAGGTGGGCCATGGGAGGGGTCTTCTCTCTTTTTCCAGTTATTGCTTCAGGTCCAAGGGCAGACGCTGTGTGTCTAGAACAGATGCTTCTAGCCAGGAAGAGTCAGAGGGAGCCTCCCCATGGAAGTTCTGCAGGGGGTCTTTTGGGTTCCCCCTTCCCGCCCTGCAATTTCACTACACAACATAAGCCTCTTCTTTTAATGCGGTGCTTTGGTCTCGTTGGACACATCAGAGCTCATAACCAGTGTTTCTGTCGTGTGCAAACTGATGTAGAGCAGGAGAAATGGGTCTCTGAAGGGTGCTTAGCCGCTCTGCAGGCCTCCATGGTTTCTGTCTGGCCATTTTCCTTGCAAAGAAGGCATTAGAGGAATTGGAAAGCTAAAGTCTCAGAGGAAAACCGAAACCCTTGGTTCGGTTCCCTCCGTTTTCATCTCACCACCAGCCGGAGAGTTGCTGCTGCACAGGAAGGAAGCCTGGCAGCCAGTGTGGCTTTGCATTGATGGGTGTCTCCCAAGCCCCCTGCTGAGCCCTGTTCCATCCGTCCGCCCCACCTCCTGGGACATCTTTCTGTCCTGCCTGGGGTGTTGGGGATCATTGGTCCTGGTAACTCCTGGCTTTACTCCGCTGTGTGTCTGAGAGTGGGGTCTCTGGGAGGTGTCCCCCCAGCTTCTGCCTCCCAGGGTGGCTGCGAGGAGCCCTCCCATATACCCCTCATTCTGCTCGTCAGCAGATGGATTCCACACAGGGGATGTGGTCAGAGCAAAGCTGGGAAGTGTCTTGCTCAGATAACCATGTTGTCTTCCTTCTCTCTTTTAGTGTTTCCTCTGAAGACCACAAAGAAGCCAGGGAGCCTCAGAAATTGGCCGTAGCCAGAGTGGCCTTCTCTTTGCCTGGTGTGCCAGGAAATGCGGGTTCTTGTAGATCTCGCTACCCACCAGCTCCCCGCTGTGCTGCCGTCCACGGCCCCTGGGCCCTGAGGAGTGTCCTTGCTGCTGCCCACCCACCGGGGACCATCTCCTGCCCGTGAGCATTTGCTGCCAGAGCTGCCCCACTGCCACCCCTGCCCAGTGAGCATGCTCGGCCCCCTTGGGGGGCTGTTCCCGGCCCTGGCCGTGGCCTTGGGGACGGCCGTGGCATTTGCACCCGTGCCCAGGATCACCTGGGAGCACAAAGGTGAGTACAAAGCCTTGCCCAGGAGTGCATGTGAAATAGCCTTGTGAACCACCAGGCAGGAGAACGAACTGTGTGGGGTAGAATGTTGTCATTCGTTCTGTTGGATTCTGTGCTCTTAGGATGTTTGTGCAACTCATGTCTTCAGCAAGCAGACGGGCTCCTAGACAGAGGCTGCAGGTGTTTCTGATGACATGCCTTTGGTAACTGGAGATGTTTGCCAGGAGTTGTTCAGGCCCTCAATTTGGTTTCTAAAGCAGAGGGACTCATAAAAGGATGCTTATCTCCCCTTTCACTGATAACCAAACATATCTCCCCTTTCACTGATAACGTTTGGTGCATGCTACTTATATGAGACAGGGTTCTTCAGAGAAACAGAACTTATGGGAGATATAGACATATATTAAGAGATTTATTATAAAGAATATTTGTGCAGCTATGGGGGCTGGGAAGTCTTAAGTGCTGCAGCTCAGGCCAAAACCTGGAAATTCCGATAAAGGTGACATTGAAGTCTTCAGTTTGAATTCCCCAATTCAAGTTGAAATGAAGTTGAGACAGAAATTCTTCTTTCTAACTTCTGAAATCCTCAGTTCTGGCTTTTAAGGATTCCAACTGATTGAATGAGGAGACTGCCCACATTGGTGAAGGCAAACTCCTTTGTTGATTGTAGATGCAACCAGCTGATTGTGGATGCAATCAGTTGATTATAGATAAAAGTCCCATCTATGAAACCCTCACAGTAACAAGCAGGCCAGTGTTTGCTTGACCAAACACCTAGGCGCCGTCACCTGGCTGAGCTCACACATGAAATTAACCATCAAACTACCCAAGAACAAGACCCTGCTTGGTACTTGCCACCCATGCACTGGGAGAACAGTGATAGACTTTGAGAACAGTTAAATTGCATTTGGGGCTGGGCTTCATACACATTGTCATTTGCTATTTATTAATTTCCATATTATTTATTTTTCTCTTTGAAAAATGGGTCTTGGGAGCCCCAGTTTTTCTGGTTCGGTGGATTGAGAGCTCAAATACCTGTGTCTAAGCATATGGCTTTGCTCACATGATTGAAAGTCATTTTGCACATAATTAACGGGCATTGCTTATAGTAGATGCATTGAGAGAGGAATTTCATCCCGTGTGTATCTTCAACACTAGAAAATTAGAAGAACAGAAATTGCTGACACCTAGCCCTTAAGTAAAGGGAAGGCTTGGTAGAAATGGAAAGCCAAGCTCAAGCCCTTCAAATCGACGGTGGAAGGGTTTAAAAGAAGAAACCAATCTTTACAGAGAAATACTTCCTTAAAAAATAGTACTTCCTAAGTAGCTCATAGTTTCATTCATCATATTCCTAAGTAGCTACTGATGCATATACCTGGTAAATGATTTTAAAAAGTCACTTGTTTCTTTATTTTGTAAGTTTGTTGTGGTTATCACTGAAAAATGCTTGGGTTGAGTCATATAAAATCCACTGAAATGGATTTTTTAAAGGCTTTGAATTAAACTTTTTTTCCTTGAGTAAGAATATATTCTTTATTCACCTAATCTATGGGTGATTTTACAAATATAAATCATAGATGGGGGTTTAATGGGAAGTAGAGGGAGGCTGCAGAGAGCAGCAGATGCAGGCTTTTTACTTGTGCGTCTTGGTGTGTGGGGTTTGGAGTAGAGCTGAATTTCTGGGAGTGGGAAAGGAGGTCAAAGTGCATTGCCACAGGGTGAGCGCAGCCAGCTCCTGTGGCCTGGGCAGGGCCCACCTGCACCGGTGGCTCCGTTGGGGATCTGCTCTAGAGGTGACTGAGTTCTGGCCTCTGCTGGGGACTCAGCCCTTCCACGGATGCACTGCCCAGCCCTTGCAGATGTGACAGCACACTGAAACGTCCTTCCAGATGCCTGAGGGAAGCCATTTCTCGTTCATCCACGGGGCCACCTTTTCCAAATACAAATGTCTGTTTCATCTCTCACCCTGTCCCCTCCCTGCCCACAGAGGTGCGCCTGGTACACTTCCACGAGCCAGGCATCTTCAACTACTCCATCCTGCTGCTGAGCGAGGACAAGGACACCCTGTACGTCGGCGCCCGCGAAGCTGTCTTTGCCCTGAACGCCCTGGATGTCACAGAGAAGGAGCAGGAGGTAGGTGCGTGGGGCGTGGGCCCCTCCTGCCAGCACCGGCTCCCCTTCTGCGTGGACTCAGCCTTTGTACGGTGGGAGCTGTTAAAAGGCAGTTATTGTGTACAGCTGTGTATCTGCTCAAATCAGATTCCTTACATCCTGTGCCACTAAAACAGAATTAGGACGTAAACTGGGTCCTAAGCCTGATGAAACACCCTGGAACATATATGCCCAGTAGGTGAAGTTGTTGTCGTTGCCAGCAGTAAAATCTGGTGTCTCTGATGGTGTCAGTGGAGCCCAAATGTGATATCACGGAGAAAGCACCAGGCCTGTGGATTCTGCTTCCAGCACTTTCTCTAATAGTCGTGCCTCTGCTCACATGCCTGCAGCATGCAATTAATACCTGCCTCCATATAATGAGGTCTGAGTAATGTGTGTGAAAGCTCTTTGCCAATCTGTGAAATCCTCTTTACTATAAATAACAGCTCCCAATGGAACAGATTCTTGGCTTCCCATCGGGTGCCCCTCACCTTTTCTTTGGTGCATCACCCCTTTTTCTTTGCAAGTTCTCCTCTCCCTCTCCTGTGGTCAACCTCACAGACTTCTTCCATGTCTTCAAACTCAGCTCTGATGAGTGTCCTACGTGTGTTGTTTCCTGACACCTGAGTTTGTTGAGGGCCACTGGGCCCCCATAGTCCTCCTACCTGCATTTTGGGGCTCATGAGACCAGAGACCACCCCCCTTCTTATCTTTTACTTTTAAACTTTTTACCAGTGTCAACACCAGCCCACTGTTCCCACTGTTTTCACTTCTGACCCCACCCACTTCCTGTGTCTCCAGGTGACTCTGCACCAAACCCAGATGCCACCTCCTTGGTCTGTAAATGTTTTAGTGGGTAGCTCATAAAGGAATAGCTCTTTTATTTTTCAGAATAACCAAAACGCTATTTTCATGTTGAAAACATTAACAGTAATCCCCCAGTGTTTCAGACACTCGCCCTGTGTTCCAATTTGATCAGTTCTCTCCTAAATGAATCTTGGGATTCTTTTTAAATAGTATGAATCAGACTGAAATCAGGTCTTTCCATTGCAGTTCATTGCGATGTCTATTAAGTAGTGATTTACAGGCATCCCCCGCTCAGTTTACTTATTGAGAAAACCAGTCAGTGTGTCCAAGGGAATTTCCCAGTCTTGATTTTGTTCCGTGCATCCTCATGATGTGTGTCTGTCCTCTGCATGGCCTTGGGTGGGTGTATTAGTTAGGGTTCTCTAGGGAAACAGAACCAACAGGAGATATCCATAAATATGAGATTTTATAAAAGTGTCTCAGGCAGCTGAGAGGATGCATGAGTCCAAGTTCTGTAGGGCGGGGAGCAAGCTGGCAACTCCAATGAAGGTCTTCCGTGAACTCCCCAGGAGAGGCTGGCTGGCTGAAGAAGTGGAAGTTCTCTCTCTTCTCCTTTAAGTCTTCAACTGCTTGGGTTAAATGCAGCTGATTGAATTCTCTCATTGCAGAAGATACACCCTTCATTGATGTCATCAGTCACAGCTGCAGCCAACTGACTGATGATGTAATAACCCAGCCTTGTGGTT
>PVKY010013797.1:0-10866 GCA_004027775.1 Bradypus variegatus | reverse complement strand
GGCCCATGCTGAATGTCCAGGGCCATGCCTCTATGGAAATTATCTAATCAGAGTTATCGTCTATAGTTGGGTGGGGCACATCTCCATGGAAACAACCTAATCCAAATATTCCAACATGATTAACACTAATATGTCTGCCCACATAAGACTGCATCAAAGATAATGGCATCTGGGGGGACATACTACATTTGAACTGGCACAATACTATTAGTTATCACCACATGTTACACCTCAGCATACTGTGTCCACTACAAAATAAAAGATTCCAAATGCTCAAAATGTAATGATCAGTATGCCTCATATAAGAAAGAAGATTCTGTTACCTAAGGACAGAAATAAGAGCTGCCACAGATTGTCATATTGTGGAAAATTAAGTATTGAATCCATATTGCTTTAGTTGTGAAAACCAATATGTTTGCAGACCCAAACCTGAACCTTTCTTTCCACACGAGACTTGAGACTTTACACTTGCTATTGACACCCCTACGTTCCTTCAGTTCCCACATGCATTTAATGACAACACTAACCACAGACCTTCCATGCCAGCCTTCAGTTAAATGAGCACCAACTCCACAAGACACGTTCATTTGGCAAGTAGCCCAAAAATCAACAGCTATTTTTTGAACTCCTTTTTTTTTGTCATCATCTAAGGAAACATAAGCAGAATATTTTGTTTTTGGAAGAAAAAAACAAACATTGGAGTTTAAGACAGAGAATAACCATAATTTGTCAAATGAGGCTAAATTACTTACCAGAAGTATTTGTTCCTTAACTACATATAAATAAGCAGATTTGTACGTCAATTCAAAGCATATATTTAATAAACTGTGTCTATGTACAAGGCACCATGGTGTCTCAGAGCCCAGCAGAGTCTCATGCAAGAATTCTTCCCCAAAAGCACAATGCTTGTAGGACACCACTTTCAAGAGATGTAGCAACGTAAGCTTTACAACTCCCTGAGGGGAAAGACAAAAAGCATTTTCTATGTGCTTTCCCCCATCCATTCTAACAGTAACACAAGCCTATCTCTAGAAGGAGCAGATTATGTAAGGTATTCTCAACTGTTTCTGAAGTTCATTATATGCTTTCTTATCCATGTCTTGGCTTTGATGCATGATCATAACTTACGCACGAAACATATGGCCAGTGAAAAGTAATGACCTCCACAAACAGTCTTACCTCTGAAACTCAGCAACCTGGAACCAAATGCCAAGACACTTTCTGTGCCTTACTGTGTGGAATGCCTTCCATGTAAGCGGTTTTCCAACCCCAACTGGGTCAGGGAAACGCTGTTTCCTTTCTGCTGAGTCATCCTCCAGCTTTACTTTGTAATAAGAACATTAGCACATTTCTTACCCTTAAACTGCTAATGATGATTCACAGGCAAACTCTGCATATGGTCAGTGCCTCTCTGGAAGAAATCAGTACAGAATAGCTTTCTAACTTGTGTTTGTGTGGGTGTGACTGTGTGGGTGTCTTCACCATAATTTTCTCTGTGGAGCTAAGCCCTTTGCAATATCACTTTGGCATCAATTCTTCCAGCATGCCACTGGGCATCTGGAAAGCCTGCAACTGAATTACTGTGTGTTAAGTAACAGGCTAGATGCTCCCACAGACCTGGAAACAGATGCCACAGCTCTCAGTCCCATTAGGCTCTTTTCGCCTCCCCTCCGGACTGGGAACCCAAGACAGGGCTGGGCATACTTGGGGCATTCACTCAGAATTCACTAATAGTAAAGCAACCTTTAGTCTCTGGAACCAGGGAGGGCTGTACTGATTAACATCAGTTTGATCCAAAAATTTCTAAAATCTGCATTCTCTGAACCTCTGATTCTAGCTCACTCTAGCCTCTTGCCCATGCTTCCAAAAAGGGGAAATAAAGACATGAAGCGAAAATGCAAGTGTGTGTGTGTGTATGTGAGTGTGTGTACACACATATGCATTGGATATATAAAAATTAAGTATATGATATGTTCAGACAATTGTTACATAGATAGTAATGATTCTATAATATGTAAAACTGTATCAGTATATGGCTTGCCCTCTCCTCCCCAAAATGCTTTATATTTTTAAAGATTGTAACATTCGTCTCAGTCTTTCAGTGTGTTTAGTATCTTATACCTGCCCTTTAAGCAAATTTGAGACATTGTTCAAAGAAGAAGTTCTCATTTTATTTTAAGGAAAAAAAGTTCCATTACTTCAGCCAACCAATAGATTTTATGAAGTCATGTAAAATATGCAGTGACATGAGTCAGATAAGGATTTGGTTTCTGACATAGCACACACAAAGCTTCAAACAACATTTCCCACTAATAGCATGTGTAATTATCATCCACAAGTTGCATAAGGCTTTTTTGAACCACTTTATACTTTTAACTACCCCTTGTGAACAATGACATGTATTTTTTTTTCCTCCTAACACTACTTACCTCCTGGTTCAAGTATCCCAGGGTCTGCAAAATTAGCCTGAGTCTGCCCTGCGCACAGGTTTTACTACTGTGTGATTTCATGTTCTCAGTCACTGTCCTGTGATCTTTAAGAGTCAACTTCTTATCTGATCTCAAATTCTTTAAGCCCCACCCCTTGACTGTTTCTGTGTCAAATGTGCTCTCTCTTTGGGGACAGCAATCAGAAGTCTATGCCAGGTTTTGTGTGTAAATTTGTACTCATTTTGTAGTCAGGCATCTCCAAAGCTACTTCTCAAAATGGGCTAAGGCTGCGTGCTTACATCCGATACTTATTTTACACCTAGACATAAAAGCAATGGATTTTATGAGAAGAAAATGCAACAAAAGCGAGACAAATACAATGGGACTAGCAAAATGGACTAATATATCTCATAAGAACTAACAATGCACATTATGTCACCTAAAGGGAACTCTAAAAAATAAAAAGATGGTAATTTATGATTTATACACACGACATAAGGGAAAAATTCTGTAGTAACATTTTTACCAGCATTGAGTTAAATTTTAATTTATTAATTATATATAAAGTAATAACAAAATACAAATCTAATCATAGGCATTAGTACTAATATTACTAGAGTTTATATTTAGTTTTATGTTCCTAACACTTTATAGTTAATGAAGTACAAAGTAAGTATGTGTAGGTTCTGCTCCAAACTAACAAGTCAAACAATGGCTCATTCTAATAATTCAAATAAAAAAATAAATAATAACTCATGTCTCCTTTAAACTATTGTTTCTAAGTTAAAATTTTCTAATTGTTTCCTATTTTTCAATTGTTGTCCATTTATTCATTTCTACAACTATCTATCCGGTGCATACTCATTATACAATATACACCAGGAACAATGCTAAGCACAAGGATTATAACACTTAAACATATATAATAATTTTGAGAGATAGTTTTGTTTTACCTATACAATGTCACTTAAAGAAAGTTATAGACTAAATTTCAATAATTACCTAACCATGCATAATTTTAAAAGATTATCTGAAATTTTAAAACAAGAACTAAGAGGAAAACAGGAGATTATATAGAGCAATATGGTCTTTGCTTGACAGCTGATTTTTTTAAAAATAATGGAACAAATAGTTTGAAGATTCAGCAAAATGGAAATGTAGACTATCCCCTTTATCCTCAAAATATCTATAGGAAAATAATGTTGAATATTAAAATATACAAATCTGTTCTTAGACCATTTTTATGAAGCACCGAAGTAAATGATAATATATATAATACATGTAGATATATAATTTATCTATCTACCTATTTACTTGAGGGAGGTCAGGGCAGTCTCCAGAGGCATAGTCTACATGACTACCAGTAGATAAAGATTGGACTTTACAATTGTTCAAAGAGAAAAGCAGCAGCATTCCTATTGCACAATATCTGTTACTGTTTTCAACAATCACCCCCCAAAAACTCATGGACAAACACATACATAGATCTTGCACCTTGAAGCACACACATTTTTATAACATCCTTATTTCGGATTTGGTATTTTTTTATTTATTTCATTAAATATATGTTATCAAGAGTATATATGATACCCTCTGGGGAAAATTTCAAGGAGAAACCATCTGTAATCATCTATTCCTAATTTTCCTATAAATTTTACTCTTTCAGCTTAACATTCTCACTCTGCTAAGTTTACACTTTGGCCGCAGTATTTGTCCTAACCCACATCTCAAATCATGTCAGTCATCTGCTTAGAAACATTTAGGGGCTTCTTATTCCCTGAAAATTAGTATTCAAAAATTGCAACATGACTGAGAAAGGCACAGGTGAACAGAGTTTGTCCTACTTTCCAATTTAACCTCTTGAATCTCCTCTTCACAATGTGTGAGCCTGAGAATCCACCACACGTATCTTTATCTTTTCATTTCCTAACCCAGAACCCCCATCTCCACTTATGCCAGTCATGACACTATTCATCCCTCTCACCCAATTTAAATATAATTTATTTCATGAAGCTGTCCATGTCAGAAGTCATCTCTCTCTTTCTTCCGTGTGCTCCTTTCATTTGTTCCTCTAATGGATCTACTGCATCCTATTTTTGTTACAACCATTTGCCCTATCTCCTCTAGTAGTCACAATGCTCTGAAAGTGAGACAACTTCTTAATTAGCTTCATAACTTCACAGCACTAAATTTAATTTAGTAAGACTAGTAAGATGATTAAGGAAGCTTGAAATGGAATGTGTTGTTTCTAGGCATCATGACTGAGGGGAGGCTCTAGTCTTATGCTCGCATATTCTATTCTTTCTCTAAAAAAAAATGTGACCCCAAAATTGATGCTTAATCACTGCTATTTTGAACTTATTTAATTGGTCAAATATCATAGCTATTATCATGAGCAAATATGTTGAGGAATATCTGTTTTTTCTAAAGCCTGATGTAGACCACTTGTGGGAGAAAGATATTCCAAATGAATATTCAGTTGTATCTGTCCAATGGCCTTTGGTATCCAACTCTATCAATCCCCAATTTTTGTTTACAATAAATTTATATTTATAAAGTAAAAAAAAAATACCATCATGAGAATGTAGAAAATTACCATGACTATGTTATGCACCCTGTTGGCTACAGAAGCAATTTCATTAAAGACTGTTCAATACAATGGCCTGTATCTCCAATTTTTATTTATATTATTGGATCCAGAAAAAAATGGAGCACCTCAATTTATATTCTATGAATTAGGAAAACACTGATGAAAATTTTAAAGGTATTAAGTATCAATTTGAAGCCAGAACAACCAGATAAGTAAGTTAAAAAAAAATAACTCATACACATTGTGCAATGGTCTAGAACAGCATGTACTTCTCATTCCCCTGATTGTTTCGATACTGTCTTGGGTACTGAAAGGGCCACATCAATACGTTTCTCTTTCTTTGACATCTAATATAATAATTTTGACATGGTGGTCCACTGAATATTCAGTTTATTTCTGTACTAAGTTGTCTTCTCCTAAGAATACGAAGGTCCAGTGGAGAAAATCACAGATTACAGAGGAAATCTTGAATGAATTAATTTGTTCGCTGAAGACCATAAAAACATGTCTTTAGGACAGAATTATTTTTATAAAATTACAAGAAAAACTGGAATATATGTAATGTTCATTTTTAATGTGAAGTAATGCATATAAAACTCACATTCCTTTCATGTTTCTAACACCTTTATTATTTTAATGCTTTGATAAACAAATAACCTGATATGTTTTAAAAGAAAGGAACATCTTTTTTAAATCACATGTAATTTTAAAATCTTAAGGATAAGAATGAGAAACTGATGAAAACATAGTTTGGTGTAGTCCAAGATTTCTTCCTATAAAGTCCACTGTAGAATATATTTAAATATATATTTTAAATATCATGTTAAATAGTGTGTTTAAAGAGTTATTTAAATTTATTTGCATGGGTTCGTATCTCTGTAATGCATTGCAATATTTCTCAAAATGTTGCCCACAAGATACCTTCTTCAAAATAATTTGAAACACTTGTTTTAACAGTGGAGACCCTAAGCCTTCACTCTAGAGTAGATGGATCAGAATCCCTTAGAGTGAGAAGCCTGGGAGTAAGTATTTAAAATAAGTTTTTCCACGTGATTCTGCTGTACACCAGAGCTGAGAAACACCCAAACATCAACCTATTGGTTCTATATGAAACCATGCCTCATTATTTTCTCAATGTCACATGTTCGAAAGAGAAGTTGCCAAACTTTTTCTTCCAGAAAAAGATCTCTTTCAAATTCTGAAAGGACACTTAACAGAGAATAAAACTGATCCCAAATTCCTTGTTTTTTCAGCTCAATTAGCAAATGAAAGGGGTCATTTTTGTCCTTACTCCCCGTTGGCCTAAAGTGTTCAGTCCAAAAGCTGGTGGTACCCGCTCGGTAACTCGACATACTGACCTCCGCTTCCCACAGATCAGAACTGTTCATGCTGTTACCATGAACATAAACCCTGACAGTTGCTGGACACACTTGCTTTGCCCCTACTCCTGAAATACTGGCGCGTACACAGAGCCCGGCCTGCGCCCCAGGCCCTCGGGTTCTCAGAGCCGGCGCGGCCCGTCAGCACCTCGGACAGCGACCGCGGGGCGCAGGGCTCCGGGTGTCACTGCCCAAGAGCTTGCCCAGAAAAAAGCTGCTGATACCAAGGAAACAGACCTGGGACACCCTAGAATACACAGACCACCGACTCCGTTCTCCTTTCCAGCTTCCAGGATCTCTTCCCCAACGACAAAAAGGAAACTAAGTACCTCTTACATAGAATATATGACCACCCCCACATCGCGCCTCTCTCCCCGGTTCCCCAGCGCCTGTTGCTAAGGAGGCGAGACCGCACTCGAGAAGACACGGGACCAAGTGACAGACCGCTGGACTTGCCGGGAGCACGAGGGCAGCGGGAGAAGCGGAGCGCTAGGCCAGTGCAAGACCCTTTCCGCGGGGAGGGTGCGCCCTGCGCTCGGCTCCGACGCCAACGACGCCCCCCGCGCACCCAAGGCTGGTGGGGAGCGCCGCGAGAGCTGAGGCCGGCGCCCCGGAGCGAGGTCCCTCTGTGGGCCCGGGAAGCTCAACCCGGCTGTGGAGGCCCCCGGCCCAACACTGCGGGGCCGGGACAGAGGCACAGGGGCTCGGAGGGAGCCTGCGGAGGGCGGGCACTCACCATATTGACTTCGGAAACCATGTCGATGCTGGCGATGTCAATGTTCATACCCACGCAAACCGGAGGACCTACGGGGAAGCGCACGACATGGTCACCAGCCAAGCTCGTGCATGGGTGCGGGTGGCTCTGAGGATGGGGGCTGGTAGTGGAGGGGGCGCAGGCGAAGTGCTCCCCACCCCCATCCCCATCCCGCCGCAGCTTGGCGGATGCGGCCCCCGCCTTCCTCCTCCGCCCAGGCCGCCAGCGCCACGGTTCGCGCTTCCCGCAGCGGCCGCGCGCACCCCACTTACCCCCGAAGTCCGGTCTTAGGCGAATGTCGTAGCCTTTCAACAGCTTGTCCACCGTCTCCTTCACAAAGGACATGTTCCCGGGATCGTTCACGCTGGGGAGGGGGCGGGGGGCACATAGAGCAGGGTCAGGCGGTGGTTCACCCTCCAGCGCCCGGCGCGCACGCCCGCGCCCTGCCCGCCGCCCGGCCCGCTTCCTGTCTACCCGCCCGCGACCCTACCTCTGGGCGCAGCACACCACTGCCACCAGCACCGGGGCCGAGAAGATGCCAAAAAGCCTTCCTCCCGCAAAGCCCCACATCCCTCCGCCGCGCCCCGGCACGGGGGAGGGGGCGCCCCGCCGCCGTCGCGACCCGCAGCCGGGGCTGCTCCTGCTGCCGCCGCCGCCGCCGCCGCCGCCGCGCTGGCCCCGAGCGGAGGAGGGAGGAGGGGGAGGAGCGGGCGCGGGGAGGGGAGGAGCAGCGGGCGCGGGGACCGAGGCTGGGCCGGCGGCGCCGCACGCTCTGCCCGCCCCCGCGCTCTCCGCGGCCCCGCGGCCTGCTCCCTTTGCCACTCCCTCTGGCCTCAGCCGCCGCGCGCGGGGACCGGAGCTCAGGGACTGTGGGGTGCAGCGCATCGCCGGGGCGGGGGCGCGGCGGGCCGGAGCTGCGGCGGCGGGGTCCTCCGGGCTCCTCGCGGACGGCTGAGAGCGGGGATCCGCGGCGGCCAGGCGGCCATGGCGGCGAAGGAAGCGCGACCGGCTCCCACCCCCGACCCCTTCTCGGAGACCCCAGTCGAGCTGCAGCGCGGCCCGAGAGCCAGAAGGTGCCGCGCACGCTCGGGGCCCGGAAACTGAGTGCGGCCACGAGGGAAGCTGCGGGGCCATGGAGAAGCCCTTGCCTCACCTGTGGGGCTCGGAGCCTCGGCTCCCCAGGGTCCAGGAGAGCCAGATGGGCAGCAGGAGGCCCCGGAGCCCGGAGCACATGGTGCTGCTCCTGCGGCCTGACCTGGGTGGGATCTGCGCTCCCCACAGTCGCCGAGCATTTGAGCGGCTACGCGGGATCCCCGCCCCCGCCGCACCACCCCCTCGCCGCCCCCTCCCTGGGCTTTCCCGTCCGACCCTCCTTCCAGCCCCTTGCGTCGCGGCGTCCCGATTAATTATTTATAAAATATAAGCGCATTTTTTTTTAATTATTTGGTGTCTGAAACCATCCCTCTCACCGTTACCTACGGATATTGCCTGCAAGCCCTGTTCGCTCCCGGTTCACACGCTTGCAGTTATAATGAGTGGGAAAAGAAAGGCTGGAATTTGCGCATTTTATAGTCAATCAGAAGGCTCGAGTCAGAATCAGATGTGGAGACCCCGGACTGCCATTTCAGGGTTGAGGAAATTGTGTGGTTTTTCTGGGTCAACTCGGAGCTGTCCGTGGTGCTTACTATAAGGCAAGTGTTGACTGAAGAATCACCGTTTTCCATATGACAGGCGCCCATTTTGGGGCTGTCTTTAGAAGGTCGCTGGCGCACTGGCCAAGAAACTGACCCGTGTACGCTGGGGTCCACGATGCCTGTGGACCTGAGGGCTGTCTCTGCCGCTGTATCTTCTTCTTTAGTGAATGATCCTCAATAAAGTTACTCTCTGCCTCAAACTTCTAATATTGAGGGAAATGAATACATAATCCTACTTGTGGTCAACCAACAAAACCTACAGATCAAGCAAATTTTATGTTCTATAGACTTATTTGGGCCATTCTAGGACTTAATGAATGGTTAATAATAGATACCTGCTTCCCTCTGTGTTGACTCATATTTCTATAAAACTTAAGCTTTTCCAGTGTCAAGACTTCATATAGGCAAATATCTCAGTCTAGACCCTTATTCTCAAGTGGGATTTCTCTATGCATTAATTTTAAATATCGTTGGCTTTTTAAAATATCAGCAATTTTATTTTTAGAATAGAAAATTTGACCACAGACTCTGAAAGGTTGACATTAAGATAGGCTCAGAGATAAATATAGCTCCCTAATTATTTTCTGGAAACATCTATTCACAACTACTTTATATTCTGCATCCCATTAATGTGTAATGGAATTATACTAGGAAATGAGATCCTTATCATCATGCTGCTATATTAATCTTTTAGTGTATTTCTTCTATTTGCATATACCTGCTTTAAGAAATGCCCTGGTGGGGATTACAGCTATAGAAAGTAAACAATGAGAACAAGGTGTTTGAATAAAGTCAACAACATAGAAAGAATTATCCCCCTCCCTTTTATTTTTCTAAGACTCACAAAACCATGTTACAAATGCTATTATTATCCAACCATTCACCACCTCACATCTTGAATTTACCCTGTCTCTGAGGCTCTTGGTCCTATTTATCACCACCCCCGGCTGCTGCTTCAACTCTCATCAATTACATACATAGAACAGACCCACATCCCTCAGCTCGTATATGCATTGCCTGCCTCTTGCTTCTCATCCTTGTGCTTCTCAATTGACCATGAGGTCTAAGACATGATGAGACCTGCTCAGTTCCCACTGAGCAATCTGGAATTGCAGGCAACTTAGCAATGTATGAGGCGGACCGACTAATGGAAGATGGGGACCAGTGGATAAACGCTTCTTGCTTGATCACTCACAAGAAATGTCCTAAGATACAGAGATGACAGCATTCTCTCACCAGATGAGAGATGGAACCTTCAGTTGCTCTTCACACTCAGCTTGAGTCTGTCCGGTGAGGAACTCTCCTCTGTGTTTTCCCACCTTTCATATCTCAATCCTCTTTCTTTCACTCCTGTTTTCATCGGTATTACACACCTTAATCAAGTGGCAGCACTTAAGTTTTGACTCAGATATGCTTTCAGGGGAACCCAGGCTAAGTCAACAATCAGTTGGCAAAATCATTGAAAGTGCCACCTAAAATGCAAGCTGCTTATACTCTGAATGCAAAATCAAGGACAGAAACTGAGGCAAGTGTGCAGAGGAAGGGTCAAGATGCATGTGACTATAAGGCCCTCACACACTTGCCCACTCCTGCTCTTTACGTTGCCCCTTAGTTTGCACCTACATGCCCTGCTAGGGCTGGAAATGAGGCTGACCTTCCACCCAGGTTGCCATGTGGGAGGGTCAGATGAACACAGAACCCCCAAGCATACTCACCCTCCTAATCTCCTGCAGGATTTCTGAAATCAAGAATATTTTGTTGATAATGTCTTAGCTAAGTTGGCAAGAAATCATTAATTCATTTCTTACTTTCATTCACTTTCAACTGAAAAGGGACTGAAAGAGATTTTCAACTGACAGTTTCTAGGTGTCCCAAAATGGATAAGTTTTCATGGAGGAAGAAGAGAGGGGCAAATGCCATTTTTCATAGTAAAGGGGTTCTAAAGAGGGGCCCTTAAAGGAGGAATAAGGAAGGAAAGGAACAGGAGGGTAGCACCACATAATCACTACATAGCCCAGGA
>PVKY010013796.1:0-10863 GCA_004027775.1 Bradypus variegatus | reverse complement strand
CCGCACCGCAGCGTGGCCGAGGGACTAATCAGACTCACTCACTCGTTTCAGAATGCAGACTTCTGGTTTCACCAAATGGATGTTCCCTGTGGCTTTAGCAGACTTTGTCCGGCTGGTGCTACTTTGGAGGTGACGTTCTGGGTCACTTTCTGGTTTTTATTCATTGTTTTTCACAGAGGTGTCTCCTTGCTCTGTCTCACCTAGACGCCATCATAGGTTCTCCTGCAATTAGTTTTTATGTGTCTTCAGCCTTCTTCAAGGAGAAGCTCCTCAATCTTTTCTTGACTTTCATGACTGTGACAACTTTGAATATTATAGGACAGTTATTTTGTAGAATGTTTCTCAATTTGAATTTGTCTAACAGATCCTCATTGTTTTCTTCAGATGTATCATAGAGGTGATGCCATGTTCTTTTCACTGCATTTTATCGGGTAGTACACAATTTGATTTGTCCCACTACTGATGATATTCACTTGGATCACTTCAATAAGGTAGAATCTGACAGATTTCTCCACTGAAAAGATATTTGATTTCCCTTTGTAGCTAATAACATTCATTCATTTATTTTTCTCTGTAAGTATTCATAATATCTTATTTTATTCATGAGTTTTAATATGCTTTTTAATATTATATTCATTTTTAGTTCTTAAATTGTCACCCAATTTTGCCAGTACAGACTTCTTTAAGCTGGCTTTACATGTCCCCATTCTTTGAGCACTTCCTTGCTTTTAGCATAACAAGATGTCTCTGGCTCATCTTGTACTTTCCCTGCTTGATTTCTGGAATCAGTCATTTCTCCAAGGAGTCGTGGTTCCTCCTAGTGGAGAGTGGCATTAGAAATCAACATCTGGGCACTAGGCATATTCATCACTATTAGACTGCTGGTGTTCCCAGGTGCTTACAGCAGACAAAACTAAGGAATGTATGTTATGCTTACATGTATTTCTGTATCTCTATTTCTATACCTATATAGAGAGAAAATATATTTACATTGATGTCTCCAATTCCAAACCTACACTACAAGGTTCATTCTAGCTTTCCCCCTTCCCGAATATGTAGCTCTCTTCTTCAAACATCAATAATCTACTCTTGATATATTCAGTTGTATGTTAACATATTTCCTTAATATATTTAGTTATTTGATCAATACTCCTGTATGTAACCTATCTACAGTCACTACCCACATCAACTCCCATGTAGCATCTGGCACCCCACACCCAGCTACCCTCCTGCATGGACAACCTCCTCACCTACATTGGGCTTTGACACCCCACACTGGGCCAGTTTCCAGCATGGACACACATTTACTTTGCTTAGGCCTTGGCACCCTACATCAAGCTGCTGTTCTTCTCTATACCCTCCTCAGCCCACTCAGGCCTTGACACCCCAGTCTGGAGTGGATGCCAACCTTGCTTTCCATTGTATAAAGACTTTAGAACTCAGTTGTTCAGGAAGGAAAGGGAAGGGGTAGAGGAAAAGCTCCTATTTTGGTTTTTAACACCACCTCTGTCACAATGAGGTCAGTAGGATAAAGAAACAGAATGTAATGTTTGCATTTAACAAGACAGTCACATCTTGACTTGCAGTATGCAGGAAATATTATTTCCAGATTTATTTATCCTCACTCAGTCTCATTAGCATTCAAATATCAAATTTACACTATTGTCAAGATCACTTATTGATACACACTGTCTTTTATTTCTTTTTCATTTCATTCTCTCTTTAGCACTGAGCCCTTACTTTCTGTTTATGTATTTTTTATATATTCATGAAGGCCTGACCCACATTGGTATGACCTAATAAGTATGGGCTTATAAGTCAGACTTGAGTTCAAATCACTCTAATTTACCAGCTGTGTGACTCTGAGCAACATATTAACCTTCTGAAGCTTACATTTCTTCAACTGTAAGATAGATAGCAATATCTACCCCTTAATTTATTTTAAGAATTAAAGTAACATAGATATATACACATACATGCACAATCATATGTGTGTATGTGTGTCTGTATCAAGTACCTGCCACATAAGAAAGAATTTCTAAATGTCCATTCCTATCATTTCTACCTCCACGGCAAAGCCTCATATGTGATCGTGTCTGTGTATCTGTGTATGTATCTGTCTTTGTTCATTCTTTTTCCTTTGAGACCATGGGAAGAAATTTAGACATGTAAAAGCCGATCGATAACAGTTCTGAAAAGTAAAATTTGACATAATTTCTCACCTAACTCTAAACAGATATTTTACCTGTTTTTATTCAGATGTCATCTGTCCCATTGAGCATTGCTAGGATTTCCCTGAAGAATTTGGATTTTGACAGTTTCAGGACTGTCCTAAGGTCTTTAACCATTCATCCAATGGAATTCCCACAATAGCCTATACAACACAACAGGAAAGGGAAGGCAGAAGCATTAATTTCTGCAGATCTGCCTCTTCATGGGCTCAGTTTACCAGGAGGAAATTCCTCATGTGAAAAGTGCAAGTCCCCACAAGTCCTAGCTTGCTTGTCTCACTCGGTGTCGAGCTGTGGGGATTTCCTATTCCCTCCACATTTCAAACATAAGGGAAGTAGAATTGGAAATCCTGTAAAGAATTTATTGGTCCAGTCTGCCCCAGTTAGTTGGAAAAATCTGTACTTGCAGCCATAATAAAAATAGCCTGTGGTATCCTGCTTTACATTCTTATCTTTGACTACTTCAGTAGAAACCGTACTTTTCCGCAGCTATTTTACTGCAATTTTATAGTGGAAAACCCTTCCTCAGATTATACTGAAGCCTTGTGCAGAGTGAAGTATAGTGTATCTCTCTCATGATAAGATGGAAATTGTTATCCTTACCCCCACAACACCAGAGAAAAATGAGAAACTGCACTTGTGTAATAATCAGAGTACAGACCATAGAAGGGGGGTCCAGAATTTTTTCCATTTTAGCAGGTTTAATTAAAATCATTATTTAAAAATAAGCATGATGACAACAACATGATTGGACTATTTTCAAACTTATAGGTTGCACATCTATGAGAATTCAGGATTCCATGAGAAAAATGCTTCCCCTTTGCTTGCTGGATTCAAAAATTTAAAGAAATCTGTTAATCTTCTGCTAATGGCTGCTTTGATTATTTTATAGTTGTCTAAAATGAGAGGCATATCAAAATAATTTAATATTTTGAAATATTTTAAAGGGTCATTACAGGACGTTCTCTTTTACTCAGTAAGGATTAAATAACCAACTCTGTTTTTTATTGCTGATTCCTACGATTAAAGCAAGTACATATAAGCTGAGCTGATTGCAATATAAAGAATTATTCTCTTGGGCCCTACTTGTATTCATTTTCATTCTACATTTTAAAAATCCATTCATCAATTACTCTGCAGTAGCACCAGGACTTAGCATGCGCATATCATCTTCTCATATTCCATTGCAGTCTTCCAAAATCACGCGTGTGCCTGTGGATATGCATGCTCCCACCCACACTCACAAACGCACTTATACACACGCCTGCACTTATAATGGCATCCGAATATATTTACCCATAATTACGTTCCAGGCACTTTATCGAGCTCAGATATTTTTGCATTCACTCATGGAATCTGTAAAGAATCCATGCCCGTGTTTGGAGTCTTAAAGCAAACTGTAATCTTATAAACAGTGAGGTGAACCTCAGAGGCAGGAGTCTTTTGATATGCAGCATAAGTGAAATGCTGCATAATATAAAATGATGGCGCTATTAATCCTACGGCACTGGTGGAGACCAGCTCCCCCTTCACTCTTGCTACCAACACCATTGTCTCTGGCTTTAAACTTCATCAGTATGCAAACAGAGTGTCACTATGATGGGTGGTAACTTGGTTGGATGCACTTTCTACATTTCTGGCAAATGAGTATAATTATTTTCAGAGCTGCGGGCAACTCATGCATGTTTTATCCTCCATCTGGACCGGCACGGTACACAATAGTGATAAAAGATGATTTTCCCCCTTGGATGTTCACAGGCCATCATCGACACAGTCCTGATGAAATGGCCATGTATCCCCTAGCAGTTCTATATCTGCCACAGCTTGACAACAAAATTATTTCCCCATAGTACTAAAACACTTCAAATATTCAAGCCCTCCGTGCATATATTTGTGTTTTGAAGCATTCAGCGTTAACATAATGTGGTAATTTATAAACTGACAAATTAACTATGCAGAAATCACAGAGAGGCCTTATGAGGTCTGCAAAGCAGCAGAAAAGAAAGCAGAAGCTTTTTGCGCTCTATAATAATAATAATCCTATCAACTGTCGCAGACTGCCCAGCCTCCCATTGTTAGAGCTGCTCACTCTAAGGCTTGCTTACTGTAGGTGATTCCGCCTGCAATGCCTCGCCTCAAACAACAGCAACCAGGAGGCTTGGGCTCAGGACTTAATGTGCCTTCCCTCCTCGGGTCTGGAGCTAATGGGGAAAAGGGCACTGATAAAATAACACAAGTTGCCCATATTGATCACTGGGACCAGGAAGTGAATGTGTGGAATAAAATTTGGGGAATGTGAGATTTGCCCTCAAGACAGAGTGAATTTGGGACTGGCAAAATCAGTAGCAGCAAAACAGATTACGCATGAGAAAGGAAGATCAGCCTTCTTTGTTTCATGGTTATAAAATCATTTCAGTGATTAAAATCCATCATCTTGCTAGCCCACTTTAGCAAAGGCTGGCAATCCTTGCAGGTCCACTATTGATCCTCAGACAGACAAGCAAATGGAGGCAGCATCCATCGAAGGATGCAAAAGAGCGCATTTTCACTTTCATTGTATCAGCTTGATTCTCTTTGAGATGAATTAAAGACTAATTTTGCTAGACCAAGGCGAGAGTCTGCGGATCTTCTGCTGCCCCCATCTGTTTAACATGTAGATTCTTAGAAGGCAGAATTAATTTTTTAGAGGCAGGAAAGTATTTACAAATTCTTTGTAAAATGCAGAACATTCCTTCATGATATGCCAAACCAGCCTCTCTTCCTTCCTCCCCCACTGCACCCTCATCTCCACCTCCCCTAGTTGCTCCACCCACCCACACAGGCACACTTGCTTTCTTACACATGCATGCTGAACACACACACACACACACACACACACACAGGCCGTCCTTTAAATGGTATGTGCCATGCTATGAGGCCTACCAAACATCAGACACTCTTTATCAGCAGTTGTGCCAGGGTCTCCATGGCAACAGTATAATAGATTTGCCCTTATTCAATCCCAGAGGCCACATTGAAGTGCAATGCAAAATTTGCTGGGGCCTGAATTCCTTTCAAGCCATGGCTCATGTGTCAGGAAACAAGTCAATGCATAGACAGCACTGCACATAAAGATGGAAAGGAACCTTTTCTCTCCACTGCTGTTGGCTTCCAGTGACATTCAGATACTCAGACCCTTCTAGATCTCATTTCTGTCTCGTTTTCTAGTTATTAATTCACTTCTTTGGGTGGAGAGGCATGAGGGGGAGGGGAATGCTATGCTTTGCAATAACAAACCGCCAATGAAAGTGCAAAGCAACCTTCATAAACACAAAGTGTGCATCTCAGCCTCCAAGGTTAGATAGGTTTCAATATGGCTAAAGCCCACCATAGCTGCAGACTAAATCCCAGGGTTTGATACAACCCAATCCTGTGCAGAGTTTAGCAGCCCAGCCAACCTCCTCAACCCAATTGGAGTGGTATTTTGTGAAACTTGAAGCAACCTTCCCCAGGAAAGGAGAGGCAGAAATATGGCCACAGGCCCTTGTCCTAAAGCCATTCTTGGCAGGCAGAAGGAATTCCGGGGAGCTCCCACCTAAAGTACACTGTGGCTAAAACAAGCACAGCTTAAAAGTTAAACAATCATTTGTTGCAGGTTTATTTTAATCAATAGCTTTGGGACTTACAAGATGATTACTTTGTGGATTAATTATTTTCTGTGCTGTGGCTTTCAAAACCTAATTGCTCAACTTCATTATTGTACATAGTGATCCATAGCTGGTTCCTAAAATTACCTGTCCAAATATTTTCCCTTTTGATTATCACTGAGAATTTGCTATTTTTCTCCCTGAGTTAAGATTTTGCATAAATGATTTGGTTTGGGAGAAGCGCGTGTGATTTTTGGAGATGAGACCAGAGATATTACTAGGTGTGTGATAGAACTCAATTGGCAATACGACTGGGATTTGAAAGAAAGCTTGTAAGGGCTTTGTCCATGTGAAGCTCTATTAACTTCAGGCCAGTGGTTCTCAAACTTTAATGTGCATCAAAATCATCTAGGTAATTGTTTAAACACAATTTCTTGAAGTCCATCCCCAGGGATTCTGATTCAGTAGGTAAGGGTCAAGGCCCATAAATTTGCATTTCTAACAAGGTCACAGGTGATGGAGAAGCTGCAGGTACAAGGACCCTGCTTTGAGAACCACTGCTTTAGGCCAATCTCCATGAGTAAAAGTTCCTAAACCTCTGACGTAAAGTTTACTTTGAATGTTTACCTTAGCTTCTACCTCAGTAGTTGTTTTGAAGGGCATTATATTTTATCCTAATGTAATTACCCCCTTCTCAAACCCAAGATTTTACCTAGCCTCTGGGACATAGGGAGGATGGCAGCAGTGGAGAAAAAAAATGTCAGATCAGGATGTGTACTCAGGAACAGCACTATCCTGCCATATATTAGGACATGTTTAAGATTCTTGAATGAATACATGAGTGAGTAAATATGATAGAATTTTAAAGCTTCCATGCTTCAGGCAGGAAAGAGATCTTAGCCAAGAATTCAGGCACTCCATGTTTTATTCATCTTGAAAAATATAAATATATATGTCTTATATTTAGTTTTATAAAGTGGTATATACATTTTGGTGGGGGGGATTAAATAATACTTTAAATTCTTCTAGGGAGTTGGAACCATAGGATGAACTACTTTAGAAAGCAAAATTCTTTTATGATTAAAAACATTGCTCTCTAATTTATCTATGTTTGCAAGTTTGGGATTATCTATAATTTCAAGTGGGAAACAGTACATTTTCATTTTTAAAGAATCACCAACTTTACTTTTTACTGAACAAAATAAAAGCTTGCATTTATGCCAGATGCTTTCAATCTGAAGCCATAATCTACTTCTTTTCATTTCCTGCTTCAACTGTTTTTACCCTAAAATGTGGGTCTTTTTAACAAATCATCAATCTAAACAACAACAAAAAATGTTGAGCTGATATCATACAACTAACTTAAGATGATCCTGTTCATTTGACTAGAGTTTGTAATTCTCTGAAAGTAATAAAGTGAATTACTGTACCCTGCCGTGTGAATGACCTAAGCTAAAGTGAATGCCTGATAAGGTAACAGGCAGTGTTTTTCACCACACTTTGCAGTGTGTCTTCAGGTCTCCCAGAACATGGCCAGGGTCCCCCACAGGAGGCTGGGACCCCACTGGTCCCACTCTGCCCTGCCAGTAGGGAGGTGCCATAGAGCAAGAGGGGAGCTGATGCTTCAGGAACCTGCCGCTTCAGCCATTCCATATCATCATTCCACACGGACTGGGGAGAAATTAAGTGGCCATAAAATAAATCCAAATACACAGAGTTATAGAATTTTTTAACTAGATCTCTGAGAGGGTGGGACTTGCCAAAGAAGGACAGTAAGGCCCAGAGAAGTAGATCACAAGTTAGTGCAACTACAGAATGGCAGAGGTGGGACATGAGCCCATGCCTATACTCAGACAGATGTCCCCACACACACCTACTACAAGTTACTCTAGACTTGGGGGGGGGGCTGTCATACTGCAGCTCCAGGAGGAGATATCCCCCTCCCATACTCACCTCCCCACCAAGAGGAGGCTGCTTCAAGTGGACGATGGATGCAGAATGCTACCAATAGCTTTCAATTCAACAAATATTTATTGAGCACCTGCTATACGCCTGGTGCTACAGTGGGCTCTGACAGCTCCTGAGTGAATGTGACACAGCATTTTACAATGAGATGGTTACAACCAAGGAGGTCTGTTTTTCATCACCTTACAATAGCCATCTCCATAAAGCTTTGCAAACTGGGATATGCCCCAGTGTGCCTGGAGCCACTGGTTGTAACTTCTTGAAGTTGCCACTTTCCTTGATTATAATTACTCTATTTCCTTGATTTTATGACACAGATTTTTCTTATTCACATTTCAAGCTTTTGAAATCTAGGTGGATGCCTCTTACACTCAAAGTAGGCCTATAAATACATGGTTGTCCTCTTTTTTTCTGATATAGTTTGAGCTGCATCTTAGAATAATGTCTTATAATTGAAGAATTAAGGAATTTAAAATTTTATTTTTATATTAAATATTTCAGAGTAAATTCACAAAATATCAGTTTGAGGGACTTTTTTTAAGATAAAATAAAACATAAGGCTTCAAGGAAAACACTTCCTTATGGGAAACCCCTCCAGGCTGAACCTCTGGAGTCCCTAAATTTGGATTTTTTTGCTTGCCTCTGCCTCTAGAGATACTTCAGGCGAAGCTGAGAAGCACTTGATTAGATTATGCAGGTTGTTTGTTTGTTTGTTTGTTTTGTTTTTTTTGTTTTTTTTAATGCTAAATCTAGAATGCTAAAAAGTCTAAAGGAAGAACCTGATACTGAGCATGCCAATCAGAATCTGGACCTGAAAACAATGAAGCATAAAAACTTTCAGATGAAGTGATTCGTTTTCCTTTTATAAACTTCCTAGAATTCCATTCTGCCTTGGACTGTTTTAACTGTGGCTCTTGTCTCTTTTAATCACCCCCAAAGAAAGCTGGTCTATCATTTCCTGAGACATTGTTGTGTTTTTCCGCCTCGCCCCTTGCCCCAACTCTTTGTACTAGCAGGAATTTTGGACCCTGCTTCTTCTCCCTGTCGCTGTCCTGCCACCTGCCCTGCGTGTGGTCTGCTGTAATGACCAGCAGACCGTGCCTTTCCCGCCAAGCGGAGCAGACGCTGTGTGGAGCATTGTTTGTGAGGCCACACTGCCGTCCCCATCGCTGCCCCTCCAGGACACTGGTCAACAGCTGCAAGAGGCTTCCCATCCCAGACGGTATAAAAGGAAGGACTGGAAAAGTGGCTGCTCAGAGCATCAGTTCAGAGGTCACCGCAACCAACTGAACAATAAAGCGATTATTCAATGGCTCCAACCCATTTTCCTCTACTCCTCCCCCACCATTACCCTTGAGAGAAAACTAATTTGCAGAAAAATAGCCCCTGCCAGCTAACTTCTTCTCCTAAATGTATGACGACCCCAAACTCTTGTCTCAGTGGGTACCAATTCTCATAGTAAATACACAAGGGTCCTGAAAAGCAGTCTTCTCCTTTAAAAATAGCCTCCCACCCCCTTTTCTCTCTTCTGTCTGGGAAGATGCTTTCTGTTCCTTTCAGGCTTTGCTTCTCTTTTTAACATGTGTACTGAAATTGGCCCTTTCTCTTTTCCGTTCATTCCCTTCCTAGCACTAACCCGAGCAGCAATGGTGAAAGGTGCAATTTTTCAGGTCTCTGCACTCGGCGGATCGCACAGGTGATGGATTAAATGTAACGCGCTCCACCTTACACATCACTAATTAAGTGAAGCGCTGTGCGGGCTGGTGATACATGGCATTCTCCAGCGCGCCCCACGCAAGCCGGGGCGCCAAGGCTGCCTCCGCCGCTGTCTCGGTAAATAATGGAGCTAATGGCATTTGGTGCAAATGAGACTCCTATGGAACACATCGGGCTTGTTTATCTCCTTATAATTTCTCTTTGTCAAGAAGCATGCTCTCTCTCTCCTCTACCCATCTTCAACAATGGAGCCTGCCTTGGTTATCTGGGGGAGGAGGGAAGGGCTCCAGGAGTTCAAGAATTTGTAACTAATATCGAACGCCAGGGAGAATGGATGCCAAGGTCAGGTTAAGAATAAAGAAAATTGATTTGGATGTCAGGGTCACAATGTGAAAGGCCTTGAATGCTGCCAAAATATTTTCATTATGGCTGTTTTCATTATGGAAAAGAGAAGGTCCTGTGTAGGGAGACTAAGAGGAAGGAGATGAGGCTGGAGAGTGTGTTAGAAAAACAGGGGAATTGGAGGTCTAGCAGTGATTTCCTGGCTTTTGGCTTCCCTAGTTTCTGTGGAACTAAACTATACATTGCCACCCTTGTATAAGTGGGTGGATGGACAAGCATTGACCATCGTGTGTCTTCCCACTGATCCAGGCAATTCTGGGCTTGGATCGGAAAGCTCTCTCCCAGTGCAGAGAAGCAGGATACAAGTTCTCCCGAGTCTATTTGCAGGAGTCAGCTATTTTGTGCATCACAGTGATTCCACTTTTCGCCCATGCCTACAACATATCTACCAGGCAGGGCTGTATATTTTAACAAAATCCTGTTATTATTGGAGCTCTGACCCGATTTTGTTTCTATATTCTGCAAGCAGAAAAGACTACGGTGGCATGAAATTAGCAACACATTCTGCTAGTGTGTTAATTGTGTGAGAGGTTTGGCAGGAGACTCTCCTAACACAACACGGAATTTGTTTTTTTATTTAAATTGGGTAGTGATTTCATATTGCATTTAAAGAGAGGCATCATGGTTTAAACCACTTGGGAATTACCGTACGTTCAGGAAAAGAAAAAAATCTGCCTAATGCAGTGGCGCAGAAAGAATTATGTAATTTTTTAACTTAGCAGGGAAGCTGCTAGTGTTGATTTGTAATTTATGAGAAATTGGCATTCCCAGGCAGTGGTTTGGGACTTCCTTGAGCCCCAGTACAGTATCTAAATGCGGTCGTATCCGCCAGTAGTAGATTACCTGCTTTGATAAAAGCCAACACACATGAAAAACAGAAAATCAGAATCTCTGAGGCCAGAGGGCCCATTTGTCTCCAATGG
>PVKY010013795.1:0-10854 GCA_004027775.1 Bradypus variegatus | reverse complement strand
TCCACGCTGGCCGTTCTGGGCTGTCCCCGGTGCCCAGCGCAGGATGCCGGGGGCTCAGGGTGCTAGGTGGGTGAGGAGCAGCCCTGGGAGGTGCCGGGGGGTGGGGTGGGGCTGTGAGGTCAGCTCCTGATGGCTGTCCCCCCTCAGAAAGTGAAAAGTGGAGGGGAAACAAAGCCCAGGACCGAATCAACTTAGAAATCGCACAGGACAGGATGGAGGTAAAATACAGCCCAAGCTAAAAACAGAAGCACGATGAGGTGGACACACACCCTAGGTGACGGGCGACGATGGTCAGCAGGTGCAGCCAGTGGCCCTGGGGAGAAGCTTGAGGAGCATCTGTGCAGGGCAGCCACCCTCTGCGTCCCGCCCAGCCGGGTGCTCCTGAGCCTGCTGTGTCTGTGTGTGTGTGTGGGGGGGATGGTTCTGGGTAGCCCTGTGACTCTTGTTCAGGAGGGTCCACCTCCCCCCGGCCTTCCCCTCCCATTGGGGACACGCCCTCAGAGGGACAGACTGGCTGGCTCGGGGCGCAGAGCTGGTTGGCGGCCCCCTGGGGTTAGAGACGGGGCCAGCCTCAGAGAGAAGGGAAGATGGGCTGGTGGGGTCTGTGGTCTGGTGTGCCTGACAGCAGGCAGGGGGCCGAGCTGCACACTTGAGGGGCAGCCGGAGTGGCTGTAAACAAGGACAGCAAAGGACAGTTGTAGGGACCCTGGGGAGCCTGCAGGTAACACGCTAATGCGTCTGGAGCACTCCTGCAGTGCTTTACAGCTGTTAGTCCTGACAGCAGTCCCACGAGGTTGGTGCCATCGTAAACCCATTTTACAGATGGGGAAACTGAAGTTAAAGGACTTGTTCAAGGCCCATGGCCACAAAGTGGTAGAACTAGGATGCAGAGCCGGCAGAGTCCACACCCTTAAGGTAAAGCTGAGAGACGGAGAGATGGCAGTTGGGTTCTGGTCTTGTTGAATGAAGCAGATTTGGGGCTCAGGAGTAAGGAAAACCTGGCAGCTACGGCTTGTGGCAGAAGTGTACCTCCTGGGGAGCACAGAGGAATAATGGGTCCAGATGTAAAAACTCACCTTTACATTAAAGGGGCCCAGTAAAGGCCATCAGCACCAGCACACATGCTCACTCCAGGAAGGCCGCCGTGGCTAGATGATGGCACCTGGTGAGGAAAAGTGCAAGAGGCTGCTAACGGTGGCAGCCGGGGTCCTGGGTTTTTAATCTGTCCCTTGTCACCGGCCTGGTGAGGCCATCTTCCTTGTTTGAGTCCCCCTCTGCCGTCTCCCATCATCTGCTCCATCGTGGAGGGCCAGAAACCAACACTGAAAGGGTCTCACCCTGTCCCCAGTTCAGAACGAGCCATGATGGTATCCCCCCGTGGCCCTGTCTGGGTCACCCCAGAAACAGTCGACTCTGAGCCCCTGCTGGAGAGCACCCGCCTGGCCTGGGCACCCAGTTCTCCTAAACCCCTCATGGTCACTCAGCATCTTCCCAAGGCCAGAATCCCAAGGAGCAAATGACCCGAGGGAAGTGCCACGCTAGCTCCCTGCCCCACCAGGGGCCATTCCTCTTCCCCTCTCCCCTTGGGGGCAGGTCCCCCACCTGCACCCCACAGTGCTCCTTGTCAGACCGTCTGCCCACCCCTGGCTGGGGGTTATCTGGTGATACTCGCGGGGACCCAGAGCAGGGCTTTGGCTGGAGAGCCAGAAGACACGCCCGGAGCCCTGCCCTTCCCCGCTGCACCCCCAGGCAGCACCCCCAGACCCTGGGCTGCTTTGGGCAGAAAAAAAGGGAATGAAGGCTGTTGTCAAGTGCAGCCGGCCTTCCTCTGGGTTCCTGTCGGGTCCCCTCCAAATGGCCCAGTGGCCCTGCTACTGCCCAAGAGCCCCGACTCGGGGCTCAACCATGTCGGACGTCCCAGGGACTCCCCTTTACCTTGGCATTCAGCGCAGGTGTCCACACCTTGCTAGCTGTTTTGGCACTGCCCCACTTGTCCCTGTTCTTG
Source organism: Bradypus variegatus (assembly GCA_004027775.1). Lineage (NCBI taxonomy): Eukaryota > Metazoa > Chordata > Mammalia > Pilosa > Bradypodidae > Bradypus > Bradypus variegatus. The sequence continues at coordinate 8,849 of PVKY010013795.1, read as the reverse complement.
GATTAGCAGTGGTGCCAGCTCTGGAGCTCACCAAATGCCCAAGTCTCCTCAGGATTGGCTCTGCCCTTAGACGCCGGGGAAAAGGCGTGTGGCTGGCTCTCTGGGCCCTGCTCCCCAGGCCCTGTTCTTGGCAACTGAGATGCCTGCTGGAGGGCACCCGCCTGACCTGGGCACCCAGTTCTCAGAGGCTTATTTATCCGGGAGATGGTTGTTGCTCCCTGGCAAGGTCCTGAGGTGTCAGGCACACCGCACTGGGACATCCTGCATTTCCCCAGCTTGAATTTCCGGCCTTTAGGGGTTTCTCATTAAAAACCACTCAAGGAACCCTCATCAGAGGCTGAAGGTAAAATCATTTTGGAGACTCAAACCCCAGCTGATCTGTGCCTCAACCCAGACTGCCCAATGTGCCTCTCCCTCCACCAGCTCCCTCATGCCCCTTAGGGGTGCTCCCGCCTTCACAGATTTGGGGTGAATTACTCCTCAAGAGGGCCTGGCCACTTCATGTCACTCATTCACAGCTCTGGGGGAAGTTGGAGGGAACTCAGCTTAATAAGAAAATGTTTAGTTTAAAGCTTATGTTTCCTATAATAGCATACTGTTACTAATTAGGGAAAACTTGAAATTGCAAAGCATGAAAAAATAAACCCGTTTTCTTGTCCTTTTCTCTGAAACGTCTTCTCGGCTGAGGAGCCCGTGGCTCTGAGGCGTCCCACTCATCCCTGGGGTGGGGTAGGGGTGTCCCTTGTGCTGGGCTGGGCGGCCTGGCCAGGATCGGCCCTGAGGGAGGGGCTTGGGGTCCAGGCTCACCCAGCTGGTGGCCGATGCCAGCCAGAGCCTTGATGGCAGGTGAGGGGTCCCATCCAGGAGCTCAGCCTCCATGGACACAGCGCAGAGGCCACCTGGGGCCAGGTGTGCAGGTGCCTGGGAACACCTGGAGCTGCCCTGGGCCAGGCATCTCCCCCCAGGTTCCCTGGGTGACTTGGTTGGTTCCCTGCCAGGTGTGTCAGGATGGCAGGCAGGTCAGCACCCCCATTGGCAAGTGAGGAAACACTGCACCTGACTGCATGTCTGCTCCGTGCCGCCTGCACAGTCCCCTTGGAGGGGGCAGATGGGGGGACGCCTGGGGGGAAGCCTGGTGGAGGCACAGAACGGGAGAAACCCGGTGATCCTTGGCCCGCCGTGGAGGGCGCTCACGGTTCACAGCCTTAGCGGATGTGGGCCTGGTTCCCAAAGGCAGCCGAGCCAACGGCGCTGCTTAGCCCGGGAGCCTGGGTTCCAGTGGGGAAAGGGATTCAGAGCCTGCACAGGCTGCCCCTGGGGCCTCGGTGATGCAGAGCCCCCATCTGCTGTTGCCTCTGGGTCTCCTGCCCCGGCCCTCAGCAGCCTTTCCTGGGCCTGCGGGGAGAGCAGGAGGGAGACCCCTGGCCACCAGCAGCCTGAGGCTGGTGGGGAAAACCCTGGGGGAGAGGGAGGGGTGCTTGGGAAGGGCCCCCACCCTTGGGCCAGGCAGGCCGGCCCGTGAGGTCCTCCAGGGTACAAGGGGCTTTGGGGGAGAATGGTCCCTGGCTCTCGCTCTGCTTCTGGGCACACGGACCTGCAAACAAGCTTCCCCGCTTTGTAGTGTCCCCATAAAGGCAACTTGGCGGAAACTGTTGTAGGGCAGCCCCAAAGGAAAGGAACCCCAGGCTTTGTGGGGCACCCACCTGCACCTGCCTACAAATTCGCAACTCCGGGGTGAGGGAGGGGGCCGTTCAGGGCTGGCGGTGCGGCGTGGACAACCTCCGAAGCACAGTTTCTCGGGGCTCCTGTGCCGCTTTCCCCTCACTCCTCTCCCGGCCTCCTTCCCCTCAGGGGCCTGGTTCTGGGCCGACGACATGGAGGACGACGACGAGGACTTTCTGGCGGAGGTGGCCGAGGAGGAGAACGAGCCCCCCGGCCTGTGGTCGGCGGCCTACGGCGTGGGGGACGTGCCTGGCACGTGGGGCCCCGACGACTCGGACTCGGCGCAGACCCCGGAGGGGTGGGGGCCTGACCCGGGCGGCCTGGAGCTCCTGACCGACGGCTCCGACGCGAAGCCCTTCCTGGCCGGCCGCGAGCCGGGGGCGAACCTGCTGGGCCCCTGGGCGCTCCCGGCCGCGGTGGCCGCCCCGGCCGGCCGGCCCGAGACCACGTGTGACGTGTGCGGCAAAGTGTTCCCGCACCGGTCGCGGCTGGCCAAGCACCAGCGCTACCACGCCGCGGTCAAGCCCTTCGGCTGCGACGAGTGCGGCAAGGGCTTCGTGTACCGCTCGCACCTGGCCATCCACCAGCGCACGCACACCGGCGAGAAGCCCTTCCCGTGCCCCGACTGCGGCAAGCGCTTCGTCTACAAGTCGCACCTGGTGACGCACCGGCGCATCCACACCGGCGAGCGGCCTTACCGCTGCGCCTTCTGCGGCGCGGGCTTCGGCCGCCGCTCCTACCTCGTGACGCACCAGCGCACGCACACGGGCGAGCGGCCCTACCCGTGTCCGCACTGCGGCCGCAGCTTCAGCCAGAGCTCGGCGCTCGCGCGGCACCAGGCCGTGCACACCGCCGACCGGCCGCACTGCTGCCCCGACTGCGGCCAGGCCTTTCGCCTGCGCGCCGACTTCCAGCGCCACCGGCGCGGCGGTGGCTGCGCGGAGCCCGGCGGCGACGGCCCGCGGCAGGAGCCTGGCGACACGGCCGGGCCCGAGGAGACCGAGGCGGAACACGAGGGGCCTGAGGCGGGCGAGGCCGACGTGGAAGGCGAGGCAGGCGAGGCGCAGGCGGCGGCCGAGGAGCAGCCCAGCCCCGCGCCCAAGGAGCCCGAGCCGGCCCGGCGGCCCCCGGAGCTGGGGAACGGCCTGAGCGAGGGCCCGGGCCCGTCCTCCCACCCGCTAGGCTTCCCTTTCCCCATGCACCCCAAGGCTTGGCTGCATCCAGACGGTTTCCCGCTGCTGGGCCTGCCGGACTTCGGGGAGCGCTTGCCCGACGCGCGCCCCCTGCCGGGAGCCCTGGGGGGCCCGCTCTCCCTGGTGGAGGGCGCGGGGCTGGCCTGCGATCCTTTCAGCGGCGGCGGCCTGCGGCCTCCGTTCGGGCCCGCCGTCGGGGGACTACTGGCCGAGCCGGCGCCCGCTGCGCTGGCCGAGGAGGAGAGCCCGTGGATCTGCTCCGACTGCGGCAAGACATTCGGGCGCCGCGCGGCGCTGGCCAAGCACCAGCGGTACCACGCGGGCGAGCGGCCGCACCGCTGCGCCGACTGCGGCAAGAGCTTCGTCTACGGTTCGCACCTGGCGCGCCACCGGCGCACGCACACGGGCGAGCGGCCCTTCCCGTGCCCGGAGTGCGGCGCGCGCTTCGCCCGCGGCTCGCACCTGGCGGCGCACGTGCGCGGCCACACCGGCGAGAAGCCCTTCGTGTGCGGCGTGTGCGGCGCGGGCTTCAGCCGGCGCGCGCACCTGACGGCGCACGGGCGCGCGCACACGGGCGAGCGGCCCTACGCGTGCGGCGAGTGTGGCCGCCGCTTCGGGCAGAGTGCGGCGCTGACGCGGCACCAGTGGGCGCACGCCGAGGAGAAGCCGCACCGCTGCCCCGACTGCGGCAAGGGCTTTGGCCACAGCTCGGACTTCAAGCGGCATCGGCGCACGCACACGGGCGAGAAGCCTTTCCGCTGCGCCGACTGCGGCCGCGGCTTCGCGCAGCGCTCCAACCTGGCCAAGCACCGGCGCGGCCACACCGGCGAGCGGCCCTTTCCGTGCCCCGAGTGTGGCAAGCGCTTCTCGCAGCGCTCGGTGCTGGTGACGCACCAGCGCACGCACACGGGCGAGCGGCCCTACGCCTGCGCCAACTGCGGCCGCCGCTTCTCGCAGAGCTCGCATCTGCTCACCCACATGAAGACGCACCGCGGAGCGGCGGCGGCGGCCCCCGCGCCCAAGGCCGAGGCGCACGCCAAGGGGCCGGGATCGGCGGGCCCGACCGCGGGCGCCGGGGCGGGGGACCGCGGCAGCATCCTGCTGGAGTTCGCGGGCGGCACGAGCTTCGGCTCCGAGCGGCCGGCCGCCTTCCCGGGGCCCTCGGGCGCCTTCGAGGAGCCCATCATGTGAGGGAGGCGCAGCCTGCGGGCCGACCGGCCCCTCCCCTGGGTGGCCTGGGTGCAGACCGCTGGGCGGGGGCCCCTGCTCCCTTGGCCTCGGGGGTCTGAAGCGCTCGGTCCTGGGTGCGGTGCCTTCCCCTCGGTCTCCCGGCCCCCGTTCTCGGCCTTACCCCCTGCCCCGGGTGTAGAGTGGGGGCCGGCGTGCCCAGGGCCGGACGGCGAGTGGGGCCGGCTTGGGAACCCAGGTTGAGGAAAGCCGGAAGCAGGTCGGGCCGGGCGGTGGTCCCCCGAACTTCTGCACCGTCCGTCCCGGCTCGGCGCTGCGAGGCGGAGGCGGCAGATGGCGTTATTTATTTGACTCCATTCATATTTGAGTGGCTAGGAGCAAAGGTGGCTTGTGAGTTTGTACCCGGGTTTTACAGCGAGGAAGGGAAGCCTCCGTGTCCAGGGGAGGGTGGGGCAATCAGGGGAAGATCCCGGGCTCCTCCTCTGCTCAGCGCAGACGCCGGCCTCTGGGGATCAACTTCTTGCCGTTGCGGGGTGGGGTCCCTGGGGGCCGCTTGGGAGGGGTTTCTCTAAGCCAGGGCGATGGCGATGACCATGGGGCACCTTTTATTGTGACGATCAACCGTGGTTATTTATTTCCCTCCCTGTATGGCCTGAAGGACCGGGAGGAGGAGGAGGGGGAAAAGCCAGAAACCAAATCCGTGCCCGGGCGGGTGGGTCGCAGGAGTTCGCGGGGTTCTGAGGAGTGTGACGCCTTATCCTCAGGAGTCGCTGGCTCTCCGCCCCCTACCTGAGCCCCGAGGCCCGCGAGCGCTAGTTGGATACGCCGGATCCGACCCAGGCTCCGCCTCCTCCCGTTCTCTGGCACTCTTACCTCTGGGAGCTGGAGGTCGCCCACTCGGAGATCCAGGCTCCCGGGACCTGCGCCCCAGCTTTCGGTTCCCTGGGCTGCCCGCTCCCCTGCAGCAGGTGGGCGCGCCTAGCCCCGCCCTCCTTAGCTTTAGTAACTAAGCTTAACGTGGCTGGGGTTGGTCGCTGGGTCTTTCCCCACATCCCGTAATTAGGGCCCCGCGACCTCTACCGGTCCCTTTTTAACCCTGCTTCTGTGACTCACACCAGAATCGAGTCGCGATTCAGTTTGGACCATTTCACCGGGAGCGGAACAGGGTCTACTTGGGGGACTGTGGGCCTGAGCCCTGTTGGCCCAGCAACAGACAAACCGAGCACCCACCTATGCAAGGCCCCACCTGGCGGGACCCCCTTCCCTGGGCTGGGCTGTTGGGGGCCGGGCAGACTCCTGCCCTGGTGCTTTTGGGGCCAGCGCGAGTGGGGCCAGAAATCAGATTTTGAAGCACCTGCATTCCTTTTTAGACCTAGTTCCTTCCGTTTTAGTGTAGACTTGGCCTTGGGGGCTGAGTGCCAGCAGCCTTGGGGCTGGGGCTGGGGCGGGTTCGAGGCGCGTTGTCGGTGGGTGGGAAGTGGGCCTGGGTGGTGGTGAGAATTAGCCGGGCTGGGTGCGCAGGAGGGCAGGGGTCCGGGGAGGCACCGGGAACGTGGAGATTCCCGATCGGTGCCAGGCGCCGCCAGCTGTGGTTCTGACTCCAGTTTCTCTTCGTAAGGGGCGGGAGCCTCAGAAAGGGTCAAGGGGAAGATGGGCGGGAGGCCGCGGGGTTCGCCCTCGTGCCCCCCCTGGCTCCCCTGCTCCTGCCCTGCCGCTGTGCGCCGGGGAAGCTAGCTTTAATAAAGAGTGGAGAAACGAGCCTTCGACTGCCGTCCGTGTTGTTGCTGCCCGAGCGTCAGGGAGGTTCCACCTCGAGCCCTGGCTTCTCTTTTCTGCAAAAAGAGGAGCTGCTCTTGGTCCCTACCGCCTGCGTCCCCCAATCTTCCTGGGGGTCCCCCAAGGCTCCCTCCCGGGCGCGGGCGCGCGCGCGCACACACACACACACATTGCCATATGCTTGTGATTCGTGCAGTGCCTTGGAATGTGATTGTGTTTAGGATTGTTTGGGCCCCAGACCTCACCCAGAGGCCCCACCCCACGTGACTTTATCCAAAGGCAAGTGAAGCTGCACCCCCAGGGCCTCAAAACACCGCCCTGTAAGAGGATTTATCGGCTTTTTCTTCTCACCACATTATAGCCCTCGTGATCAAGTCTGACCGTCCCGTGTTTTCCCACGGATTTGAAAAATGTGAATGTGAAGGAAATTTATTTTCAAATGTGGTTTGGCATCAGAACAGAACAACCCAATATTTCAATTAAAAAAGGGGAAGGGACTTTAAAAGTCTATTGAAAAGCTAAATTATTCCCTGATAGAGCCTACAGTTGTCCAGCCAGATACTTTATTATTACTACTGTAGAATAAGTAAAAGAAGCCCTGACAGCCGTAGAATAAAAGCAGATGTCCTTGGTAGTTTTGAGGGGACTCGGGGGTTCCTGGAGCCCTGTCTGATTCTGCAGGTGCCAGGGAGACACAAAGGGCCCTGTGACCCCGAAAGTGGGACCCAGAGAGTCTCGTGGCTTTGAGTCTGGTTCTCACTTCTGCTGTCTGGTCATTTTCCTGTTTCTTGGCCCATTTCCCCAGACTTCTGCCTTTTCTGACTCCTTTTTCTCAACCTTCCCATGCTCTCTTTTCACAATTTCCTTTCTAGCTTTTTCTTAAATCGGCTATATATGGAATGAAATACTTGGAATTTTTTTGTATTAAAGTTTTATGTTCCTTGTCATTTAATTTTTCCTGGTTATAAAAACACATGCTAGGTGTAAAAATTCCAACAGTACCAAAATGTGCCAAGTAAGAGTCACACCACACCCAACCATTGGGTACCCCCTTAGTACAGAAGGTGTGGGGGCACAGTTTTTTCAATGTGTGTTTAAAAGTAGGAACCTCCTTTACACAGTATCGTGCAACTTGGTTTTCTTTTCATTTGACAATAGACCATGGATGTTTCTTATCTGGCAGAGAGCTTCCTCGTTTTAACTCATGCTGCACATTTTCCCTTCCATACCTGAATCATAATTCATGGAGCCATTCCTTAGGGGTATTTGGTCATTTCCAACTTTTCACTGCTACAGATAATGCTGTAACAAAGATTCCTGTACACTTATCTTTGTGCGGTCGTTATCTGTTCATAGGAGATGCAGTGCCGTTGGATGAGGCTATTTTGCAATTGAGAAAGGCGAACTCAGAATGTGCTCCCGGAGCGGAGAGAGCCGGCATCCCCTGCCTCGCCAGTGCCGGGCAACCGTCCTTCTCATCTTTCCTCTGTTCTTCAAAGATTAATCATTGCAATTTTTGCAAGGACTACAGAGCAGCCAATGGCCTATGTTTCTCTCTCTTTAACATATAAATAGGTGTGTTTAAAAGCTCGTGTTTTTTCCTTAGTTATTTCTGTGGCTGCAGATACAAAATATCCCCACAAGGTTCAAGTTAGCTCCTCTTGGGTTTTCGTCTCAGGCTGCTCTGTGCTTCCCACCGCAGCCAAAGGGAATCCCGAGTCAGACAAAGTGCCAACAAAACCCACGGACACTTCCTGGGGGCCCTGTGGGGGGACCCCCTCTGGCCAGGCTAGAACATGCTTAATGTCCTCAGAGCCCAGCTGCAAAACAACTGTCTGACTCTCTGGCTTAGGGACTTGGCAGACTTTTGGTCGGTGATCCACAGAGAGAAACCCATTTTACATTAATCATGAGCTGCTCTGTGTGTGCGTGTATGCCACACACATACTTCATGAACCAATACTCTTGCCACATTTTTTATTCTACTTATTTAATCTATTTCACTAATTTAAAATATGCTAAATTTAAAAATAAAAATTAAAAGTGCTGATCCCAATCCACAATGAGTCACCACCTGCAGGTTGAAAACCAGTTTGAATTGCTCCAAGCACTAGCTTGCCAAACTCCCTTCTGAGTGGGACCCACTCCACTCTGGGGAAGGGGCTCTCCCAGGGTCAGCAAGGCAGACCCAGACGCTGGGCTGGGACCCCGCAGCAGGAAAGTCTTCTGTCCCAGTGCAGCTGTGTCCGAGCTGCCCATGTGGAAGCAGGCAGGGGCAGGCCTCGGTCACCAGAGCCACTCTTTCTCCAGGGCCTGGGCATGGGTTGGCAGCTGCCTTTGGGAACCCAGTACTCCAGGCGGGCCCATCCCCTTTTATGCTCTCCCTACTCTGTCCCCTCTCTGAGAGGGCGGAGATGCCGGGGACAGCCAACATCTGTACGTGTTCCAGCGCTGTCCAGGGGCTTTGTGTGAATTAACTCATTTAATCCTCACAACAAGTCTGTTCTTGTTATTCCCATTTTGCAGGTGAGGAAAGAGACATACAGAGGTTCAGTCACCTGCCCAAGCTTTTGCCTCAATTCAAGCTCAGGCAGACTGGCTCTCGTGTGCTTAACTCCTTCAGTGGTTGGAGTTGATGGACAGAAGAGAGGACTCCGTCTATAGCAGAATACCTTACTCTTGGGGGGAACCTATTCCACCCAGTTTGGGTGGGGCAGACCCAGCCTCACCCACAGAAAATGGTGTGCACATGGCCACACCTGGCCAAGGTACCCCAGTGATTGGCCAAGGTTTGAGCCCATGAGCTAGGCAGAGTAATTAAGGTAATTCCTGACATTTTTATTCAGGGTTATAGGGGAAGATATCTTTATGGTGGGGTGGGGTTTGCTAAGTTAGTAGAACGTCCTTTCACGGCCAGTAGGTGGTGCGTTGGCCATGTGGAGAAAGCCTGTCTGAGCTATGCAGAGAGAA
>PVKY010013794.1:0-10868 GCA_004027775.1 Bradypus variegatus | reverse complement strand
GTGCTGAGGGAAGCTACTACATGAGGGAAATGAAAAGTATGGGGTCGTGTTCTCCCCTTTCGCAGCATTTTCATTTATGTGGTGGTTTTGGAGGTTAGGTTCCCACAAATTGGTTATATGAATTTGGGCAGACAACAGGGGTGATGCAGCCCTGGTTTATGCCCCTCGAGTCCTCAGAGACCACCCTGACAGGCAGTGGGTGAGCATGTATTTCCCGACTCACTGAATGAATGTGGGTGTCGGAGAAGGGGCGGCTTCAGAATGCACAAACGTACACAGCTGCGGGTGCCCGTTCTGCCTGAAACCCTGACCCTTCAGGGCACATGCTGGGACCCCCGTCTGCCCCCTACCTGTGCTCCGGCATGAGAGCCGCCTCATCTTCCACGGGGTCCAAGGAGGCGAGGTGGCGGAAGCCCTGCGAGAGCCGCTCCTGCTCCAGGGCCTGCTCCCTGCAGCGCAGACAGGGGCTCAGGCCAGCGGTCAGAGCCACCTGGGCTGCCCACCCGTCATCAGGGCCCGGTGTAGGAGCGGGTGACCGAGGCCAGTGCCCGGGCCCCCCCCACAGTGGCTTTCGATTTCCTTCCTCCAGGGAGGGGCTGCGTCTCGCTGTGAACCGTCCTCAATGAGCAGAGCTGAGCGCACAGGCCTGAGAGGCCCCCATGGCCGTGAACCTGTGGGCCTGCCCTCGGCTCCGAGGCCTGAGGCCCGTGCCCAGCCCTGCTGCTCCTCCCGGGCTCTGCTGCCCTGACCAGGGGCCCCTGGAGTCCACGCAGCCCCCTACTCGTTTCCTGACGCTTGAGAGAAGGGGTGAGGGGCCCAGCTATTATGCGGGAGTGGCCGTCCGCAAGGCAGGGGGACAGGCCGAGGCCAGAGGGGACTGTGGACACCGGGAGTCTCGAGGGATACTGCGGGGTCCGGACAGGGCGCACCTGTACTCTAACAGCCCCCCAGAAATTCCTGCAAACCCATGGCCACGCCCGGCCATGACAGCCCTTGCCGCACTCACCTCTTCTCCTGCAGTAAGTAGTCCAAGCTGTTGACGTAGGGCTCGGAGCGCCCCGAGAGGAACTGGAGAAACGGAGCATGAGAGGTGGAGGGGAAAGAGCAAAATTAATTCTAACTCAGGCACGCTGTCTGCTGTCCACTTTTCTGACGAGCACTCTGAGCGCGTGGCTAACGGGCGAGCAACGTGGCACTGGCCTGGCTCCTGCCCGCGGCACCCAGAGCAGCCCCGCCCTCCAGACACGCTGTCGAGCCAGCGGGACCGGATCACAGATGCCCCCTTAACACAAGACTCCCTGGCCGGCATTTGGCGCTTTTCAGGGAACAATCTGTCTTCAGGCTTCTTCCTTTCAATACCAAAGAGATGCTCTCTTCTGTTTTTAACATTTTCAGCGTGTTCTAACGCATGAGGAGAACCTGTCAGATCACTTTCTAAATGTGGCGGACGCTGGGGTTACTGTCGATACTGGACTCTTACAAAGAACTAAGTTCTGTTTTTAGAACAAAGTCTCTGGATCTATGGCTCTTAAATGTCCTCTCCAATCTACCCAGCAACAGCAGTTCATTTCCCAACTTCAAGTTCTTCATGAATCTTCTACCTGGGAGCTGGACACTGGGCCAGAGTCTGTCTGAGCGTCTGTGCCCGGCCCAGTGCTGACCCTGGCCCTCCCTGCCCCTGCACCCAATCCCCATGCTGGCCCCGGGAGCTTGAGGGGCCCTTGAATAAGTGGCCACCTGTGAGCAGGAGTCGGAGGGTGAAATCGAGGGAGAGGCAGCCCAGCCCCCAGGTCGCAAAGGCCCAGGGTGAGGTGGGGAGGCCTGGGAAGGGGACGCCCAAAGAGCGGCCGCGGCTTACCCCAGTGCGGGCAGCTGCCTGCGGGGCCGCGGCTGGCCGGCTTGGGGACGCCACGCTCCTGAACAGCTCCTTCAGTGAGACGAGGGGCTCCTCCGGGTCCGAGTCTGGGGCCTGCTGCTCCCACGGCCTGGATGGCTGCTGGGCCAGGCCCCTGGGGCTCTGGAGCCTCACCGCATCCCCCCAGCCCTGGGCTGGGGCCAGCTGGCTGCGCTGTGGCCCCCGCGGGTTCAGGAACTCCACAGGCGGTGGGCTCCAGTCGCTGGGGAACATGTCCCCGCAGGCCTGTGTCTTGGGCTTCTTTGGTGAGTGGGGGATTGGGGCCAAGGGGGGGCTGTAGAGGCACCGGGTTGGCTGGAGAAGCCCCTGGTGCAGGGGATGATCCAACAAGCGGTGCTTCAGGGTGGGGAGGGGGATGGACGTGGCAGCAGCCATCTGGGCACCTGCAGAGAGGACAGGGTGATGCGGTGGCCCCACTGCCGGCCACCGTCCTGGCCGCTGCGCCGTGCGGACAGGAGATGGCAGCTTGGGACTGCCACAAGTCAGACGCAAAGGGAATCCCTCGACTGTGGCTCTTCCATCTCCTTGGAAAGGTCAAACCTCGGAAGGGCTCCACCTGGCAGGTGAGAAGTGCCTACCTTCTCTCTGAGGAAGGGCTGGCATGGTCTCCTGGGGCCCGGCCATCTTCAAACCATTGGCAGCTCTGTCCTGGAAGGAGTCACTGGGTCAGGTCAGGTGGACCTTCAGAAGAAAGCTAAGGGGTCTGAGACCCTGTTTTCCCTGAGAGGAGAACCTGGACCCGTTGTCCCAGGAAGGAATTCCTTCCTCAGGTCCACCCGCCAAGGAACAAGAATCGTGGCACCGCCAGGGCCAGGTGTTAGGGAGAAGGGTGACCCTGTCTGACCTTCCAGTTCAAGGAAGGACAAGTTAAATCATACAGACACTTTGTTCAAACTTGTACAAAGGAAAAAGCAGCAGGGCCCGGCTGTACAGGACAGCGATGCTGCACCCTGAGATGACGGCCTGCACCCCCTGTCAGCTCGCGGGCACCATGGAAAGCTGTTTGCTCACAATGGCAGGGCATGGCCGCTGGCCCCTGCCATTTCCCCAGCACCAGCACAAACCTGGCACACAGTGGGAGCTCCATGCACTTTGGGGAAATGAATGAGTGACTTAAAGAGTCCCCGAGGATGGTCAGATAAGCCACCTGCAGACGAAGGAGCTGCCCACTGCTGGCCAATATGGACATGCCACAAATGTAGACGTGTGCCTCAGGTCAGGTCCAAGCCCAGATAAACCAAACTCAGATGAAAGGCTAAACCCAAAACAGTTAAAGGTCCAATGATCAAAGGAAACGATAATTTACAATGAACAGATACTCAACAAGGGGTTCAAACTCCACAATAGCGAAAGAAATTCAAATGACTGTAACAATGAAGAAACATTCAATAATAACAAAATTAACAACTGGTATTGACTGGCTGTGAAGAAATGCATTGCTGTTAGCATTGTAAATGGTTTATCCTTTTTGGAGAACAATCTACCAATATAAAAACTACAAAAATATTCAAACACAGGATTGACATCACTGCAAAGGGCAGACTAGGGAACTCACAAATCCATCCCTCCACTAAAGCAACAGCAAACCTGGTAAAAGCAGTCAGAATCAACTTTTATGGGACTCTAGGAGCTAATAAAAACTAACAACAGCTAGGGGAGGGTTTGATGGAGAAAGAAGCGGCTCATTTAGGTAAGAGCATGATGCTGTGTCTCAGCGGACCTCCTCTCGGCCCCCTCCCCCAACCCAGAGGCCACCGGGGAACACTGGCCCGTGCTCCTGGCCCAGGGGCTGCGCAGGCCTGTGTGCCGTGTGCTCCGATCGACTTGGGGGCGTGCCTGGGTCCCACCCCTATGGGAATTTCCCAGGGAAACTTCTGGCAGGAAGGGAAGGGCTAGAGCAGACTTGCAAAATGGCCCAAGCACGCAGTGGAGCACCCCCAAAGAGCCAGTCTGATGAGACTGGGAGAGTATTTATTTATTTTTCTCTTTTCCTTACACCTTTCTTTTGGCTCCTGGTGTTTAGGGTCACTCGCTAACTGCGCAGGTCACCGGGACCGAGCCCACGGTAACTACAAAGGAGGACAGCTGTGCAAGGACAGTTTGGGAAAGGCACTAAACAAATGGACGGCTGCAGCCCACAACCAGCAACCACAACAAACCCGATGGAGGAGAAGCATCGGATTTCCAATTACCACGTTACTATATTCACAATGCCAGTTTTCAGTAAAAATTTATGAACATGCAAGAAGACAGAAAGTATGGCCCATTACAAGAAGAAAAAAAAAAGAAACTGTCCCTGAGGAAGCTCAGTGTGGTGGTTTGGAGCTGTGTACCCCAGAAAAACATATTCTTAAACTTAATCCACTCCTGTGGGTGTGAACCCCTTGTAAGCAGGACCTTTTGATGAAGTTACCTCAGTTAAGGTGTGGCCCAGTTCAACTAGGATGGGTCTTAATCCTATTACCGGAGTGGAACTAAATTCAAACCCATACAGAGAAAGCCACAGGGAGCAGCCAGAAGGTGACAGTCAGTGGAATCTGGAAGAGAATGAAAGAGGCGGTCGTGTGCCTTGCCAAGTGACAAGCTGAGGACCAAGGACGGCCGGCAGCCAGCCCCGGAACGTCACAGTCTTCTTGGAGAAAGCATTGCCTTTATGATGCTTTGATTTGGACTTTCTCTTAGCCTCAAAATAATAGGCAATAAATTCCCATTTTTAACCTGACCCATTTCATGGTTTTACTTGAGCAGCCTAGGAAACTAAAACACCAGACATTGAATTTACTAAACAAAGGCTTTAAATCAATTGTCTTAAATATGCTCAGAGAACTAAAGTAAACCATGGACAAAAACTAAAAGAAACCAGGAGAAAAATGTCTCAACAAATAGAGAACAAAAATAAAGAGACAGAAATTATAAAATGGAGATAAACAAATTCTGGAGCTGAAAAGTACAAAACTGAAATGAAAAATTCACTACAGGGGTTCAACAACAGATTTAAGCAGACAGGAGAAAGAATCAGTGAACTTGTAGATAGGTCAATTGAGATTACCCAATCTGAGGAGAAGAAACAAAAAATAATGGTGAAAAATGGCAGAGCCCAAGAAACCTGTGGAACACTGTGAGGCATACAAGATACAGATAATGGAGTCCCAGAGGGGGAGGAGGTAGAGAACAGGACAGAAAGGGTCTCTGAAGAAATAATGACTGAAAACTTCCCAAATGTGATTTGCCTTAAGACATGAATCTATACATCCAAGCTCAGCACACTCCAAGTAGGATAAACTCAAAGAGAGCCACACTGCCTTAAACAACTAGAAAAAGAAGAGCAAACTAAACCCAAAGCTAGTGGCAGGAAGGAAATAATAAAGATTAGAGCAGAGATCAACAAAACTGAAAGTCAACAAAACAAAAGATCACCATAATTGACAAACCTATAACTAGACTGACTGAAAAAAAAAGGGAGAAGACAAATTACAAACTCAGTAATGAAAGCTGAGACATTATAGAAATAGAAAAGATTGTAAGAGTCTATGTAAATGATTATATGTCAAAAATTAGATTATCAAGATGAAATGGACACATTCTGAGAAACACACAAACTACCAAACTGATTCAAGAGGAAGTAGAAAATTTAAACAGACTTGTAACAAGTAAAGAGAATAAATCGATAAACAAAAACCTCCCAACAGAGGAAAGCCCAAGACCAGCTGGCTTCACTGGTGAATTCTATGAAACATTCAGAGAAAATTAACATCAACCTTCTCAAACTTCCAAAAAACAGTGCAGGAAGGAATACTTCTTAACTCACTCAATAAGGCCAGCATTACCCTACTACCAAAGCCAGACAAAAACATGACACACAAAACTACAGACCAATATCCCATATGGACACAGAAGCAAAAATCCTCACATTTAAAAGAACTATACACCATGACCAAGCTGGATTTATCCCAGGAATGCAAGAGTGGTTCAACAAATGAAAACTAATCAATGTAATATGCTGCATTAATATAATAAAGGAAAACACCAACATGATTCAATTCTATTGTGTAGAAAAAACATGACAAAATCCAACCCTTTTCTTGATAAAAGATACTTAACATACCAGGAATAGAAGGGAACTTCCTCATTATATTAGAGGGCATTTATGAAAAACCCACATCTAGCATCTACTCAATGGTGAAACATTGTGCCAGTTTGAATGTATTGTGTCCCTCAAATGCCATTATCTTTGATGTAATCTTGTGTGGGCAAACATTCTCAGTTTTGATTAGATTTCCTTGAGTGTTTCTTTGGAGATGCGTCCCACCCAGCAGTGGGTGATGACTCTGATGAGATAATTTCCATGGAGGCGTAGCCCCACCCATTTAGGGTGGGCCTTGATCAGTGGAGCGATATAAATGAGGTGACAGGCAGAGAGAACTCAGTGCAGCTGTGAGTGATGTTTTGAAGAGGAGCTACAGCCAAGAGGGACATTTTGAAGAAAGCACAGGAGCTGCAGATGAGAGACAGTTTGAAGACGGCTGTTGAAAGCAGACTGTTGCTCCAGAGACGCAGAGAGAGGACAAATATCCCAAGTGCAACTAAGAGTGATATTTTTGAGGAACTGCAGCCTAGAGAGGAATGTCCTGGGAGAAAGCCATTTTGAAACCAGAACTTTGGAGCAGACACCAGCCATGTGCCTTCCCAGCTAACAGAGGTTTTCTGGGCACCATTGGCCATCCTCCAGTACCTCCAGTGAAGGCACCTGATTGCTGATGTGTTACCTTGGACTCTTTATGGCCTTAAGACTGTAACTGTATAACCAAATAAACCCCCTTTTATAAAAGCCAATCCATCTCTGGTGTTTTGCATTCTGGCAGTATTAGTAAACTAGAACAAACACTAAGAGCTTTCCTCTTAAAATCAGGAATAAGACGAGGATGCCCACTTAAGCCACTTCTATTCATATGTTGTACTGGAAGTTCCAACCAGGGAAATTAGGCAATAAAAAGAAATAAAGGACATCCAAACAGGAAAAGAAGAAGTAAAAGTAGCTGTATTCCAGATGACATGATCTTACATATAAAAAATTGTAAAGAATCCACCAAAACACAATTAGCGCTAATAAATTCAGCAAACTTGTAAGATACAGATCAGTGTACAAAAATCACTTTATTTCCATATACAAGCAATGAACAATCTTCAAAGGAAATTATGAAAACAACTTCAATTACAATAGCATCAAAGAGAATAAAATATTTAGGAATGTATTTAAACGAAGTGTAAGATTTGTACCCTGAAAACTATAAAACATTGAAAGAAATTAAAGAAAACCTAAATAAATGGAATGGCACACTACATTATAGACTGAAAGCTTAATGTTATTAAGAAGGCAATACTCACTAAAGTGATATGCAGATTTATTTCAATCCCTATCAAAATCCAACAGCTTTTTTTTCTTTGCAGAAATGGAAACACAGATCCTAAAATTCATACGGAATTATATGGGACTTGGAATGGCCAAAATACTCTTGAAAAAAAAAAAGAAAAAGGTCAGGGAACTAATGTGTCCCAATTTAACCAACACAGTGTGGTACTCCCAAAAGAAGATATGGAATAGAATTCAAATTCTAGAAGTAAACCCAAACATCTATGGTCAATTATTTTCAACAAGGGGGCCAAGACAATTCAATGGGTAAAGAAGAGTGTCTTCAACAAATAGTGCTGAGCCACATGGATATCCACACACCAAAGAATGAAGTTGGACCCCTACCTCACATCATATACAAAAATTAACTCAAATTCGATCAAGACCTAAATATAAGAGCTAAAATTATAAGAGTCTTAGAAGCAAATGTAGGACTCTTCATGACCTTCGATTTGTCAGTAGTTTCTTAGATGTGACATCTCAAGCACAAGCAACAATACCAAAAACAGACAAATTGTACTTCATCAAAATTAAAAACTTTTGTGCATCAAAGGACACTATCAAGAGAGTGAGAAGAAAACCCATAGAGTGGGAGAAGATATTTGTAAATCATATATCTGATAAGAACTTAACATCCACAATATAAAAAGAACTCTCACAACTCAAAAACAAAAAGATAAACCATTCAATTAAAAAACTGGGCAAACGACTTGAATAGGCATTTTTCCAAAGAAATAGAAATGGCCACCAAGCACGTGGAAAGATGTTCAACATGCTTTGCCATTAGGGAAGTGCAAATCAAAACCACAATGATATACTACTTTGCATCCATTAAGATGACAATAATTTTTTTTAATGGGAAAAAACAACAAGTGTTGATGAGGATGTGGAGAAACTGGAACCCTCACACACTGCTGGTGGGAAAATGGTATAGCTGTTGTGGAAGCAGTCTGGTGGTTCCTCACTAAGAATTACCCCATGACCCAGCAATTCCACTCCCACAATGTACCTGGCACAACTGAAAACAGAGGTTCACACAAGCAGTTGCACATGAATGTTCATATCGCCACTATCGACAATGGCCATGGACAGAAACGACCGAACTGTCCATCAATGGATGATGGAGAAACAAAGTGTGGGCTGTCCCCACTATGGAATGCATTCAGCCATAGAAAGGAATAAAGTTCCGATACATGCTGCAATGCAGATGAAACTCAAAGCATTACACCAAGCCAAAGAAGCCAGACCCTAAAGGCCACGTATTGTATGATTCCATTTATATGAAATGTCCAGAATAGGCAAATCCATGGAAAAATAGGTTGGAGGTTAGTGGTTGCCAGGGGTGGGGTTGGGGGCAGGGGGAATGGGGAAAGCTGCTTAATGCGTACAGGGTTTCTATTCGGGGTGAGAAAAACGATCTTGAACTAGAAAGTGGTGATGGATGCACAACACTGTGAATGGACTGCATGTACCGAACTGTACACCTTAAAATGGTTAAAATGCTGAGCTTTATGTTACGTCAGTTTTACCATGATAATAAATAAATAAGCAAGCACACACACAAAAAATGTTGGGGCACGTGAAAGAGTACTAGGTAAGTAGAGGATAACACAACTAAGAAGGAATCGTGGATTACAAAGAGGAAGATACTTAGAGAAATACAAAATAATCACCTTGAGGGAGGGATTCGTGGTTGTAATTTCTGCAAAACTGTTCGAAAATAAAAGATTTGAAATGTGTGCCTGCTCAAAGGGAACGTGAGACAAGGGCAGCACGAAAAGAATTCTCCGCCCTTGGTCCTGCTGCCCAGCCCCGCTGTGGGGCCTGGGGAGGTGTTTTCACGGAGCGCCCATTCGGCCACTCACTGGTGCCTGGGCACCCCGTGAGGCTGCGCCTGGCTGGGGGTGGGGGTGCAAGGGCAGGAGAAGGGCTTTCCCACCTTGGTCCTCTTCAGCTCCCGCAGGTGCTGGTACCGCTGCAGGCTGGCCTAGAAGCGGCTGCTAAAGAGGCCGGAGACAGGCTTTCGGGTGGACGAGAGTGGGATCTGATACCAGCGCATGCTCCCCTGGCCCTGGGAGCAGGCTGCTGCCCCACACTGGATGACCGCTGCTCCCTGGGAAGGCGGCTGACCTCTGGGTGTGGAGCCAAGCTGCCTCTGCGCAGGACCTGGAAGCCGACAGACAGGGCAGAGGTGAGGTCTGATTCCACTCTCGGGCCAGGGGCTGACTGGCCCCTCATGGGGCTGGGACATCCAGCTGGAGGCAGAATGCTGGGGACTCAGAACCGGGCTGGGACCGCTCGGAGAAGTGGGAGTCCCCTCTGGCTTCCGAGGCTGGCAGGGCCTGGCAAGGCCTCGCGGCTTCTAAGTGACGAGGACCCACAGCTTCCGCTGGGGAAGGCAGCGCCTGTGCTGGGGCTGTGCCGTTAGGGAAGGTGGCGGGGGCACCATGTGGCACCTGTGAGGAGAGCAGAGGACACACGTGGTCCTTCCGGCCCCATCCCCGGGGACCCTGCTCTCCTGCTGTCTGGAAAGAAAGAAAATCTCTTTGTTCCAGAGTCACAAACCCAGGCCAGGAACAGAGAGGACTTTTCCACACCCAGATGGGGGGGCAGAAACCCCCAAGCCCCACTCAGGTCCCCTGCACCCCCTTCCTGCCTCCCCAAGGGCACTGTGCTCTGGCCCTGATGGCACAAAACAGGGGGTCTGGGGCCACCCGAGTGTCCAAGGGTGCCAGGAACTGGGGTCTCGCCAAAGCCTCTGCGGATGGCTGCTGCCCCTGGCAGAGGGCAAGCAGCAGGGAGCAGCGGGCTCCGAGGTGACAGAGGAGGGCGAGGGGACTCCTCACACAAAGGAGGGGAAGGCAGCTGCCTCGCGAATTGGGGCCTTGGGGCAGCTCCACACCCTGAAGCCACATCAGTTTTATCCACATCCCGCGGCAGCCAGGTTTCCCTCCACGGGGCTCTTGCTTCCTGCTGGGTTCATTTTGTCCCCACGCCCTGGTTTTGCCCTGCACGGCCCCTGTCACCCACCTCGGTGCCCCGTTCAACCAGCCCCTGAGACGCCCCCCCCCCCAGGCTCTGGGTTGCAAACACCCCGACCATTTCCCTGTGCTGACCAGGCCTGGATCCCTACTGAGG
Organism: Bradypus variegatus; assembly: GCA_004027775.1. Lineage (NCBI taxonomy): Eukaryota > Metazoa > Chordata > Mammalia > Pilosa > Bradypodidae > Bradypus > Bradypus variegatus. The sequence continues at coordinate 405 of PVKY010013794.1, read as the reverse complement.
CCTGGCAACCCCACCACCCGCGTTCCCACCCGATTTGGGGAGGATGGGCTCCACCTTCATCTGACGACCTTGGACCCCTTGCCCCTAGTCTGCAGACCTCCACCTGGCCAGACACCGTGGCGGGACCCACCACCCTGCCCACAGGACCTTGGCTCCCTCATGTCCCCTGGCCCGACATCTTCGCCAGTCACACCACAACCTAGTTCCACCACAGCCGGGCTGTGAACACCCCTCTCTCCGCCCCGGCCCCCTGGCCCACACCTGCCTCTCAGGCCACTCTCCAGATGTGGCTTATGTTCACCTGCCATATGTGAGGGTGATGCCCGAGCCACCCCCCTCAGATGGGGTCTAGCTCCTGGGGAGGGCCTCGCCAGACTGTCTGCTGCACAACCCCCCACCCCACCA
>PVKY010013793.1:0-10833 GCA_004027775.1 Bradypus variegatus | reverse complement strand
CAGACTTTAGTTGTCTTTAGTGAGAGGATTAATCAGTAAACTACTCTGCTATACCTTGGAAACTGAAGTCCATGAGCTTTTAAAATTAATGACAATATTGAAGTGAGCAGAACAAATGTACAGATTTTTAACAGCAACATAAGAATGGTACAAAAGCAGGTGGATCAACATCATTTACACAAAACTGCACTGTTATAGGCCTGCACTAGCTGTGATTCAATTTTGAGAACATAACTTTAATCCTTGAGGGCAGCTATTTAACAAATGGAATCATGGATTGTGCTCAGTCAGGGTACATCTCAATACAGACTCCAGATTTACATCAGCAGTGATGGTTCTTACCAATATTCTCAGTTGTTTCATGAAAAGAGAAAACTGACCCAAACATTGCTTAGAGTTTGACCACAGATGAAACATTTTAGGTTCTAGGATTTATCTAATGCTTTCTAAAATTGTAGGAAAATTGAGTCTTCTTGATGAGAATAATTTGCTTTCAGTTTAATAAATTCCTTGGAAATGAAGCTCCACTGAGGGGAATGATAATTGATAATTTAAATACATCCTCAAGTTTATACAAAAAATGGTAAAGAGCATTGACACTTCCTGCCATTGCCCCTACTTAAAAGTCTTTGCCTGTGGGCAAGTTTCTTAACCTCTCTGTGTCTTCAGTTTTATCATCTGTCAAATGGGAATAATACTAGCACCATCCCACAGGTTTACTGTGAGGCTCGAATGAATTGAGTAGTGCCTGGAACATATAATTGCTCGATAAGATGTTAGCTTCAAAACAGTAAAAAATGTAGCAACTGAAAGCAAGAGTCATTTTGTCAAAATCTGAGAATTTCTCCCAAATATGTCCATCAATTAGCACTGTGTTCCTTTACCTTCTGTGATTTCATCATGCTCGGGACAGTCAGGCAATAAGAAACAAAAGCAGGTTTCAGTGGCCAGCCGCTTGGCTCTCGTGTCCTGCTTAAGTTCAACACAGGCCCTTCCTCCAGCATATCAGCATGCTCCTCTTTCAATATTAGTATGTTTACTAGTCTTGTCACATGAGTAGGATGTGAGCCACCCGAGGTCTGACAAGGTGTGTCCCTCAAAGTCTGTTAATTCCCTCGTGGTCCTTCATGTGGAGAAGTAGTTCAGTAAATCTATCCAGGTTTCTGTGACTTCACTACCCAACTGCATCAACATAAATAACACCTCTGTACTCTGCTTCATCTTCTTCCAAAATCTCAGTAAACTGACAATGTTAAAGCACAAGAACACAGACAGTTCACAATTTTGGTGATTTCTCCCTGGTATCATGCCATAAATGTCATTTGCAAAGTTCACAGTATATCCTCTTCAAACAAACAATACAATCCAACCTCCTTTCAATAAATAATAAATAAAGCTCTGAGACTCCTCTGCCCCCATTTTTCATTGCAGGAGCCCCACCTACCATCAGTGAGCTATTTTTGCATGTTTATAGCTCTTTCTTTCTTTTTTAAACATCTTCTACCTGGGAGGCTGGGGTCTAAAAGTCTCTGGTAGAGAGACTTACATTTCTGCACTTTTTACTTGTTTTCTTTTTTAAAAAATTCATGCTTATAGTGCATTTAATAAGTGCCAGGCACTATTCTAGGAGCATTCCAAATATTAATTCATCCAACTGAGAAGGTTATAGGCTCCTTAAGCCGCATCTGCCCTCTTTGAATGGGATGGGGACAAAGGAAGAGAGAGGGGACCAAATCAGAATTATTCTTTGTCTCATCTGATGCCTCCAGTACCCACTCAACATCTAAGGCAGAAAGCTAGAAGTCATCCTAGGCCCCCCAACCCTGCCTTCCCACATCTCGCCCACTCTGAGGGCTCTTGTAGCTGCTCCCTCCCTGGCCTGTCTCTATTGTAGCACTTTTCACCCTCTGTCTCCCTGTCCATCTTCCCCTCGTAGGACAGGGATTTTCTTGGATCTCTAAATACCTAATGCTATAGCCAGCCCTTACAAGACAACTGCTGAGCGAAATAGTTTATCATTTCTACATAAGAATTTCTTGGATTAATCCACCCACCCCCACCCTTTTCACTCCCCCCAGGTCTTACTCTTTCTCACTGGAACTTTTACACTAACCTCTTAACAGATGTTCCCTCCCTGTGCCTTGCCCCAGTCCCCAACCCCATGCGTCTTTCCCTCATTGCCTCAAGGGTCATCTCTCTCAAGGATAAGTCAGAGTGTTCCATTGCTGTGATCAATGCTTCCAGGTTTCTCACTGCTCTTGGCATAAATTTGAGGCCTCATTTCTTGCCTCTGTTCCTCCTGAACCTATGTGTAGCCACACTGTGTGTGTGTGTTTATGTGTGTGTGTTTAGGCCACTGTGACTTTGCACAGATTCCTTCTTCCTAGGATTTGCCCCCTTTTCTCTGCCCGACAATCTCCTGCCCATCCTTGCAGAGCCAGTTCCAGTGTCCCCTGTTCTCTGGAGCCTTCTGGGATGCTCCAACCTCCGCCTCCAGAGGACTGGGCCTCTATTTGAGTGTTTGTCCATTGGCTGTAATTGCTTGCTCATGTATCTATGTCCCCATCTTCTCCAACCACTGGACCCAGAGCCCCTTAAAAACAGTCCTGAACCTGATATCCCTGGTTCCTTGGTAGGCTTGAAAAATCCTAGAGGGAAGAGAGAGGGAGGTTTACAGAGAAATTTCATGTTCTGTGTACAGTGAAATTATGTCTTCAGTCTAAAGGGCTTGGAAGAAGAGCTGGAGTTAGCTCTGGGCCTGGCATGGCTGCTGCAGCGGGGCCCAGCCCTCAGGTCTCTCTCCTGCCTCCCTCTTCTGTTCTCCTGTCTCAATTCTACCTCTGTGCCCTTCTCTCCTTCCTGCCTTTTCCCTCTGTTTCTCTTATTTGCTCTCCTTTCCTCCCTTCTTCCCCTTGCTGTTTAACTTTGACATTAATCACATATTGCCCTAAACAATATTATAGCAACATTAATGGAAGTACCCAATAATAGTGCACCCACAATTCTGCCACTACAACAAATCAGATTGTTCTCTTCCCATCTTTGTATGCCCACATCATTTTGCAGAGTTGTAATCATAATGTAGTTTTAATTTTGTAGTCTACTTTTTAACTTAATAGCAGGAGCATTTACCATGTTCCTACATGGTCTTCATAATTATTATTTTAACAGCTGCATAATATTTCATTGAATGGATAGGTCAAATTTTACTTAACTATTTCCCTTCTGTTGGACAATTCCAGTTTTTTCCTGTTGCAGAGAGTGCTGTAAGAAGCATGTTCTTTTGCTTTTTTCTCTTTCTGGCTCCTTCCAGCTCACTTTTCTTTCCCTTTCTCCTTTCATCCCTCTCCTTTGTATCTCCTTCTACCTCCTTGGCTGCAATAATTTATCCCCAACTGGTTACAAAAATAATCTTAGTGGGACCCAAAGTTTTGAGAAAAATAAATACAAAAAATTTGTAACAAAATGCCCCCCCAGGACATGTTTGCTGTTTTTTTACCTTCTAAACAGTGTAAATGATAAAGCTTTCTCTTCACAGTGGATAGGAATGCAGGGGGTAAACCAGTTGGGGACAGCTCAAGCCTGTGACAGGGACACATTGTTAGTAATGGGAGAAAATGAGAAACAATTGAAATGTCCATCAATAGGGAAATGGCTAAATAAATCATGATGTGCCCATGCTAGGTCGGCTTAAAGGGCTTGTTGTTGATCTGTATGTACTAACTTAGAATATACTTTTACTTATAGTTAACTATTTATGTAAGAAATAACCCCAAACCTAAACCCACATAACAATGCTATATATTTTCTGTGATTTATATATATCTAATATATACATATGTGACCTACCTATTTATGTGTGTATATGTGTGTGTGTGTGTGTCATATATATATATATATATATATATAAATATGCAAATATGTCAAAAGATGCCTGGAAAGACACAGATAAACTGGTAACAAGGGTCACCTCTGTGTTTAGGAGGAAGAGTCTGGATTTGGGGGACTGATTGAAGGGAACTTAAGCCTGAACTCTGCAATGCCCCCCAACCCCACCCCTGGAGGATTCCTTGCTTTCCATCCCCCCCCCACCTCCCTCTCCACCACTCAGTCCTCAAAGATAGAGATTACTTTTTTTTTCTTTTTTTAGAGCAATTGTATGGTTACAGAAAAATCATGCAGAAAGGACAGTTCCCATATAACCCCACCACCACAGTTTTCCCTAGTATGAACATTTTGCATTAGTGTGGTATGCAATGGTTTCATTTTTTTTTACCAAGATAAATGTATTAATATGTTACTTATGTAATTAAATAATTAATTAAAAAATTATGCCACTGCTGTGTCTCTTTTGGGACCATTGTACACTGACTGGTTCCTGGTTTAGGTGGCAGGAATAAATAAATGAGAGGTAATAAGAGAATGCTAATAAACATGCAGATCTCCTCTTTGGGCAGAGGGAGCTTTTTGTTTTCTTCACGCTGGAATGTGGGATTTTCAGACAGTTGCTGGTGGGCCTGGGCCAGGGCAGAGCAAGGCCCACTGTTGCAGGAGCCGAGGGTCGCCCAAATCAGGCCCTGCCTCTCAGCCTGTCCTCCCCACCCCCCTCCTGGCAGGTGGAAGTTGGGGGTTTTGAAGTTTGATTTCTTGCATGGAGTCCTGGATGGAGGACAACAGATGGGGCCACACAGCTCTGCCACTCAGACCGAGGAGAACAGGTGGAGGCTCTGGGGCCAGAGTGTGAATGCTGGCGATTCATGAGCCGTGCGGGCAGGCGGGCGGAGTGCCTGGCTCAGAAGTAGTGACAGCTGGGCTGCACGTGGGCAGGAGAGAGCCGGGGCACTGCGGGGGTGGGGGTGTGGTGACCAGCCTTGGGGGCAGAGGCATGAGAGGGCAGACGACAAGGGGGTGAAGGAAGGGGCCCTCCTCTCTCCAGCCTCCCAGCTGGGCCAGGAGGGAGGTCAAAGGTCACAGGTTGACCTGAGGGCCCAGGCAGGCTGTAGAGTAAGTGGGCATGAGAGAGAAGGGTGCCCTTTTCTGCCCCATCACCCCCCTCCTCCTTCTCCAGCTGTCCTCTACCTAGCCCTAAACCTGAGGCATTCAGACCATTTCAGCAGCTGGGCCAGTTCTTTGCCTGGGTCAGGGCACCGGGAGGGGAGGGAAGCAGCTGCCATCCCTCCCCTTGCAGACAGGGGGTAGGAACACAAGGAAGTGTCCAGATTGGGGGAAGTCTCAAGTACGTGACAGGGACACTCCATGCTTTTCTGTCTAGAATTCCTACTTGTCTCCAGTAACCCCCGCCTCAGTTCTCTTTGGTCAAGTGAAAGGTTAGGAAAGGTAAAAGAACTATGAAAATCATAATGATTATTAACATTTCCAAACACTCACTGTATGCAGGGCACAGTGCTATTATCAAATCCTCCTTACAACTCATTAGGAAAATATTGTAACTTCCCATTTTACAGATGAGAAAACTGAGGCTTCTTGGTGAAGTTATGTGCCCAAGGTCAAATACTAAGAAAGAAAAGAACTGGGATGTGATGCCAAATTTGTTTCTCTAGAGATCAAACTCACACCCTCTGAGGAAGACTGAATTCACAAACGGTTCTATGCAGAGCTGAGAGCAAGCAGTCTGACATTTCCAGAAGTAAAAAGGGTGGATGGGTTTAGTTAGCTTTCCTCAAGTCAGAATTGAGAGCAGCTAGATGAGGAGAGGTGCAAAGTAAAGGAAGCTGGGAACTTCTTTGCTCTGGAGATTTCACCAAATGGGAGAGATCCACCCCTTTGGGCTGGTTTAGGAGACTCTGACTGGAAGCAAGGGACAAGGAAGTGCTGTGGGAACAAGGCGCACTGGGCTGAGCATCGGGAAACCAGGGTCCTAGCCCGAGCCCCGCCTTTATCCCTGGCGGGCAGGTGTGCTGGGCCTGGCTCCGCGTCGCCCCCTTGGCCTTTGTGCTCGCCAGCTGAGCTCCGGGAGGGCCGCAGGGGGGCCGGGGTCGAGGCACGGTCTCGCCATCTTATGATCCGTTACGCACACACAGATGGACCGTGCCATGGAGCGTTGCGCAGTGTCCTCCCGCTATCGCTCGAATCCTGATCCCAGCTTTGTCTCCTTCCAGCCTTGGGAAACTGAATCGAGAATGCTGGAGGAGGGAGCCGGCGCTGCGGGGTAGGGTCTGACCTTGCCCCCGGCCTCTCGCCCCACGCCCAGGAATCGGTCCGGCCAGTAGGGGGACCCCGAACCCCAGGCAACGGCCGTGAGCTGGGCGGCTCCAGACGCCGTTTGCTGGGCGGAGCCACACACCTCTTCCCCCTCTGCGAAATGGAAAATAATTATACTTACATCACCAGTAGTGCTGTGGGGGTAAAGTAAGTTCTAAAAAATAAAGGATCGTTAGATTTTTCTCGTTATTTATAATACTATTATTCTGAACGTTCAGCATCCAATAGGTACTTTTTTGAGCTTTCCTATGCACCAGGGGTTATTTTAAGCCCTGGATGAAGTCTGTTCAGCTCTTGGGTCAGGGAGAGTGGTTGGAAGAGAAAAGCCCAGTAACTCTGAAGGGTTTCTTTGTGTCTCCCATCCTGCCGGACCACCAGCCCCCCTGTCTTGGTAGAATGAGTGACTTTTAGGTACAGGGTGGACACCTCTAGCAAACTCCTGTTTTTCCCTCTGGTTTGGGTTTTGGGATTTTGGGGTGGCCCTCCAGAGGGGTGCAGGGAGCCCAGGCTGTAGGACAGTGGGCAGGCTCAGGCCACAGACCACCTCTCCACCCTGACCTCAGGAAAATGCACTTAGTGCAAACTCTTTCATGCCCAGTGTCCTCTGGTGACAGTGCCTTGGATGCAGGGGGGGCAAGAGAGATCTGAATGGATTAACTCCAGACTAGCATTTAGAGTTCTGCTTAAGATCAGGGAATTAGGGCCAGGAACAAGTCTGGCACTGAAGAATGGGCTGAAGCCAGAATCTGTGGTCAAGTCTGTTTCCCAAAGGTCCTTTTTCTCTTCTTTTCCCAGAAATGTTGACCAGTTCAGATTCCTCAGGGTGATGGACTGAGTGCCCAGTGTTCCCATCCTGGCTTCCATCCCTGCTGGGCAGGGCTTCAGCAGGAGGAATCACTGTGAAGGCGTGCACGGTGGGCGCCAAAAGGCTCGCTAGGTTCCGGTGGCAGAGCGGAGGAGACTCCCCATTGCACCCCAGTTAGCTTTCTACTGGGTGGAGTGGAAACCTCACTCCTTCTAAGAAGCCTTCTTGTTTCCATCTATGCCCTCACCCCAGGTTACAATCCACAAAGCACCTATTTAGGGGTTCAGAGTGATGAGGTCTTGGTTCACATGGTGATCATGTTGCTTTTCAAATTTTAAATTCTAAACAAACATTTAGTGGGGTGCACTGCATGCTGTCTGCCAGGGGCATCAGTGGTACACTGGAAAGAAGCCAGGACTGGGAATCAGGAGGCGTGAGAGCACATCTTAATTCTAGCACTTGGTGGATTTGGACCTCCCTCTGAGCCTCGGGTTTTTGCTGTTTTGTTTGTTTGTTTGTTTGTTTTTTACTGTTATTGTCGTGTTTTTACTTTTGTTTTGTTTTTAATTAAACTTTTTATCTAGACATAATTACAAACTTGTAAGACAGTTGCAAAAATAATATAGAACCCATACAGAGAATTCCAACATACCTCTACCCAGATAACCTTATCCACCAGTTTTAACATTTTGCCACGTTTGCTATATCGTTCTATCTGTCTAATCTATCTGTCTATCATCTATCTATCTATCTATCTATCTATCTATCTATCTATCTATCTATCTATCTAATTTCCTAAACATTTGAGAGTCTGTTGTATATATCATGTTCCTTGAACGCGTAATATTTCCATGTACATCTCCTAAGAACAAGGATATTCACATATGTGACCATCTTAAGTACAGTTATCAAGTTTAAGAACTTTAATATTGATATAAAGCTTACAGTCTATATTCCCATTTTTCTTATATCCCAGTAATGTCCTTTTGAGCCTTTTCTCCTCCATTATTAGATCCAGTGCAGGAACATGTATTGCCTTTGATTGTCATTACCAAAAGAGCAGCTAATGCTCTTTTTTTAAAATTGTGGAAACACACACAACATAACCTTTCCTATCTCATCTCAACTACTCTCAAACATACCATTCAGTGGGATTAATCACATTCACAATATTGTGCTAAAGCCTCAGTATTTTAATCTGGTAAAGGGGATCATAACTTTCTAACTAAGCAATGTGGTGATACGTGAGATAAATGTGAGAAAGAGCTGAGCACATGATTCTACCTTTTCTTTTGTCTGTATCTAAGAGAAATGAAAAACAGATGTCCATACAAAAACCTGTATACAAATATTCACAGCAGCATTATTCATAATAGTCTAAAAGTGAAAACAACTCAAGTGTCCATCAGCTGATGAATGGATAAACAAAATGTGGTATATCCATACTATGGAATATTATACAGCCATAAAAAGGAATGAAGCACTGATATAGGCTATGACATATGACATGGGTGAACATTGAAAGCGTTATGCTAAGTGAAAAAAGCCAGGCACAAAAGGCCACACATCATATGTGTCCATTTATATGAAATACCCAGAATAAGCCAATCTATAGAGACAGAAAATAGATTAGTGGTTGCCTAGGGCTGGGGGCAAGGGCGGGTGGGTTAGAGAGTAACTGCCAATGGGTGCAAGTTTTCATTTGGGTTCATGAAAATGTTCTCAAATTAAATTATGGTGATGGGTGCATACTTTGTAAACATACCAAAAACCATAAATGGGTGAACTTTATGGTATGTAAATCTCATCTTAATAAAGCTGTTTACAAAAAAGTAAGATAAAAATTAACTGTGCATCCTGAATTTAATCTGGAAGCCCTACTTCTGTCCTTCCTCCCCACTTCTCCCAGTCTTGATGGCTGTCTGCTCCCTCTCTTATCATAGTGAAGTAGTGGGCATATTTCTCTTTCTTGAGAGGCAAGGGTACTGCTGATGGGTGGGAAGGAATAAGGGTGGCATCAGGGAGTCCAGATGCCAGCCTGTCTAACCTCCAACAGAAGTCACATAATCTTCCTTGCCTCAGTTTCCCCTTCTGTCCAGTGAGGGGAGGGCAAGCAGAGAATCACTTGCCCTTGCACCCCTGGAGCTGGTGTGGGAGGCGCCTCAGGAAGGTACATACCAGTTGCATGCGGGTTGGGATGGAGTGGGTGGTACAGGGAAGCATGAGCTCTACTGTGCCCCTGAGAAAGTGGAGCAGTGTCCATGTCTTCCAGGTAGGGGCAGAGACAGGGGCATCTTGCTGGCCAGAGAAACCAAGAAATCTGTGGTTGGTGCCCTGTGGATGGAGTCAGAGGTGGGGGCTGGACCAGGGGCTGACGGATGAAGAGGCACTCATGCTGGGAGAAGGCTGATTCTGTAATTGATGTGCAATGTGTCAGGACAAACTGCTGCTGATCTTGGAGAGGAAGGCAGAGATGGGGGCACTGGGAGGTTTCAGAGGAGAGGGGGCTGGGGTGGAAGGCTTTGGCACCTCCCTCAGGACTCAGCTGGGGACAAAGGAGAAGGGGAGAGGGGCTTGGAGATTGTGGAGAGCAAGATACTTCCAGATCTGTGAGCTTCCAGATCTCCATCCCCAGCCAGCTGTCATTTACTATTAGGTCCTCAGCAAGTGGGGTCTGTTCTCAGCTTCTCTTCCCTCCCACTCACCTCCTCCTCCCCACTGCTTCCCTTCCTCAGCCTGTGAGCATGCTCAGATCCTCCTGTCTAACACCAACCTCTTTTTGACCTCACTCTCCTGCAGCTAACCATCTTCCTTTTATTTTCTTTCCTGTTAATGTTCTATTAAAGACTTGTCTGCACCCACGGCCTCCGCCTTTCCCCACTTGCTCCAGCGTTAAACCGTGAGATGGTACTTTTACTCCCACCCCTCCCCTAAGGGTTCTTTGTGGTCTGCACTCCCTTCTTACCCCCTCAGATCTTTCCTGCCTGTTCTCCAGCCCTGAACCACTCAGCACCGCTTCTTCCTGGAATGCTTGTTAGCCTGATCCTGTTCTCTGGCTGCTCTATCTCTGTATCCCTGGTGCTCTCGGCTTCTCGGCTCTAGCTCCTGTGAGCATAGCCCAGCTTCTTTCCAGCTTCTCTTCTGAGTCCTCTCCCTGGGTGAGCTCATTCCTCCCAGGGCCTCAGCTGCCACCTTGGTTAAAGTGACCCAGCTTGAGCTCTGATTGCCCCATTGCCATTTCCAGAAGCCTGTTGGATGCCTCTGCCTGGAAGTTCCCTTGGGCACATCCCCCCTCTCCCCCCCCCAGCCTGTCCAGAACTGGATTCCTGGAGCCAGCTTCTCCTTCTTATCTCCCTTATAGTCACTAGAATTCCCCAGGAACCCATGCTTGAAATCTGAGAGTTATCCTCACCTCCCCATTCTCCCCTGGCTGCTCTGCCTGGCTAATTCCTGAGCGTGGGGAGTCCTCTCTTGTCCATGTCCTTCTTTGTTCCCTCTGCTTCCATCATGGTTGACCAAGACTGGTGTAGCTTCCAACAGTCTCCCTGCTGTCCCCCTCTCCCTCCTCCAGTTCTCTCTGTACAGTACTACTGAATGATCTTTCTAATGCATCCCTCAGGTCCTTCCAGGACCCTGCAAAAAAGCCTCAGAGGCTTCCCATTACCAACAGAATAGACCATGATATTCCAGATCGGCAACCTGAAAAACACCTTCAAATACACAAAAATGGGTAATGTTTTCATTCCTCTTTTATGCCTAAGAGAACTGAGGCTCAGAGAAATGTGGTGGGTTGTCTGGGTCACCCA
>PVKY010013792.1:0-10865 GCA_004027775.1 Bradypus variegatus | reverse complement strand
GCAAGGGCTTGCACCCAGGGCTTTCTCCTCTTGCAATGAAGAAGCCTGGACCAGCCTCCGTGACGATGAAGGACCACAGGTGGGAGAAACCAGTTGTTCTAGGGTCCCAGCTGGGCCCAGCACCACAGGATCCTCCACTGGACACAGCCCTGGGAGGGAATCCCCTCTGCGTTGGCTGACAAAGAGAATTGTACTAAACGGCTATTTTAGACTCCTACATTTTGGGGTGGTTTCTTACGCAGCACTACAGACATGATAGGGTCCACTGCAAATGTCAGGAGCTACTAATATTGAACACTGCCACTCAAGAAAGAATGTGAGCAATGAGGCTGTCCTGGAAACCTCTGGAAAAGCAAGACAACAATTGAAAAGGCACAAGCTCAACTTGAGTATGGTTTCAGAGACAATAAATCGATTCCCTTCCCTCAGTCAAATTCATGATTTAATTGGTAAATATTTGTTGAGCACCAGCGGTGGGCTATGGCCTCTCTCCAGCCTGTCTCGTTCAATACTTTTATCAGTGACTTGGATGAATACGTGGTGGGCAGGCTCATCAGAAGTGCAGATGGCAAAAGCCTGGAATTGAAAGCCTCCCATGATAGAATTATGAGTCAACAAAATCACAATGAACTGGATAAATGAGTCAAACCTATCAGCTTAATGGAGCTGCAAGTCCAATACTTGGGTTCCAAATACCAAGCACAGAACTGGAGAACCATATTTAACATATGCCACTTTAAACCACCCCAGTAACAACTACAGTGCAGGATTTGTGTTGCCTGTGAGCACAGCAAGACTCAGGGGCGTGAAGCGGCTGCCGAGCCGATGATGGAATCCTGGCTGCGGTGGAAGCGCCAAACCCGGAAGGCCACAGTGGTCCCACTGCCCTCTGCTCTGGAAACCTACACACGGAAGGATGTGCACATTCTGGGTCTTGGCACCAACACTCAGGAGAAACAAGGACAAACTAGAGAAAACCCAGGTTAAAGGAATGTCTAGAGACTATGCCACACGGGGAACGATTGAAGAAAGCAGGAATAATTAGAAAAAAAGCCTGGTGGTTTTGAAGTATTTGAAGGGCTGTCATGAGGACATGGTTTGAAATGTCTTACCTGTGGCTCCAGGTATCAGATACTTAGCCGGGGTCTGAAAGGAAAACGCTCTTCGTGTCTGAGCCACGTGGCGTTTGAGCTGCTGGCAGGTCCGGCTCTGAGAGGCACTTCCTCTCCCAGGTCACATCAAGGCCTGTGACCCTGAAGCTTGACCTTTACCACCTGGACCAACATCAAACACTTCAGGGAAAACTCTTCCTCTAATTCTACTCCAGTCGAGGTGGCTACAGGAGTGAGGAGCCTGCTACGTGGCTTCCAGGAGTCCTAGAACAAGACAGACGTTTCTCTGCTCCCCTTGAAGAAGAGACTGCTGTGAAGCAAATCCTGCAGCAACCTTGGGGACCTCATTTATTCCTTCCCACATATTTACAGAGCCAGCTCCAGGCCGGCTTCTTGCTGAGAATCCAAGATGAAAGACGCCATCTTTGTTCCCCAGGAACTTGGTCTAGTGAGGACGTGGGCAAATAAGTCCTTGTAGGGAAACGTGATACAACACTACAATCAGGGCTATTTTTTCTGGATAGATATTATAGTTCCCTATTTGACACAAATCTTAATACATCACTCTGTTTTAAATTTTTCTATACTTAGTTCTAAATCTTCAGGGGATTTAAAGATGCAAGCTTATTAAGGAAGCTAGTTCCTTCTTAATTAATTGAGGCTATTTACCATCAGAGATTTGGACCAATGGAAGAACTGCATTCTTCCCCAAGACCTGATCCTACATGCAAAGTTTCATTCATCACTATGACATTAACAATTTCACAAAGTAGGTGGAAATTATCATCCAGTCCACTCCCTGGAATCGCATTATTCACAACCCTCAATTTTTCCACCTACCCTAGAAACTGACAGCTCCTCTCCAAGGCGAGACATTCAATCTGACTGGAACCCAAGTCTCTTTAGACTCTGAAAACTTATAAAATGAAAATGTCACAAAATATATGGATGTATTTTCCATCTGATTTTTTTCTTTCATACTCAAGATTTTGTTTGATGATCAGTCCACAGCAGTTAGGAAACAATTTGCAAACAATTTGTAATGCAAGTACTGAAAATTGAAAACTTCATGCTGTTATCACCCATTTCCAAACAAATTTCCAGTGGATTTCCAGCCCAAAATTTTGGCAAATTATCCTTACATAGAGAACTCAGTACCAATATTTTAAAATATTGATAAGCTGTTTGACCTAATGTATGATCTAATAGCATATAATCCACGTGCTCAAAATTTCCATTAAAGAAAGTAACAAGGGAAAACTGAGCTAACACGACAAAAGATCCCACAATTCTAATGAGGATGCCTAGAACAGAGAGCAGGCTTTTTAGGAAACAATTCTACTAAAGAAAAAAAAAGGGTAAAAATGGTAAGTAAGTTTAAATATTTAAGCCATGTTAACTGCAAGATTATGACTTCAAATTGCTATTTAGTTATGCTTGATGTTGCAGGCTATTAAAGCTGCACTCCTACAGCCTAAGGAAAGTTAAGTTGACATGTAATAGTCATTCACTTCTTTAAAAAGAACATTTGCACTAAAACAGAAAAAGCACCTACCTAATTACATTTTTTTTTAATGGCTTGAGCTGGGATCTTCTCCTTTAAACTGTGTTTCTGGAGCTACCAAAAACTCGCTACAAGAGACTTGATACAAATACCTGTGGACTAACAAGAAGAAACTTCCCAGGGTCCCAAGGAGACTGGCTGCCAACAGCTGTGGGCTCGGCTTTGATGTCTCCGGCTACATCAGAGGCTGCAGGCCCTTGCTTCTTAGTTTGGCTGCTTTTTGCAGGGGTCTTTCATGGTTTCCCAGTTGGCCACCTCGCCCTGTTTTACTTTTGCTCACCTTTGTTCTCTGGCTTGCATTTATTTTTGTCTGAAGATCTGTCCCATCTTACTGCCTTTTGTGGCTTTTCAATTTTCGCATGAACAGGTCCGCCCAACGTCCTTTACTCGTCACCTCTTGAGCTCCCCTTAAAGCACCTTCCGTCAGTTGACGTGACCCCTTCTGTGCATCCTGGTGGGGTTGGACTTTTCCATTTACCTTTATAGACATTTGGACTCAATGCACTTGTGCATTCTTTCCCATTCTTTGCATTATTCAACTGTTAAGGATATTGAAAATCTTATGCACTTGAATTTTGGACGCTTCTCATGCTTTTGTCATGTTTGCAGTCACAAGTTTCCCACCTTGTGTCATAAAATGTCTTCTAACTGATGTATTTAGCCTTACCTAATTTCTGCATTCTTTACAGGAGCATCGAATGAGCTAATGATGCCAAATACAAAGCAAGCCTCTGCAGTGATAATTTCTAGTTCCTTCATTTTCTTTTAGAAAATGTCACATTACCTTTTTTTTCTTTTGTTTGTCATAATGGAATCATGACTTTTTAAAAGATTCAATGTGTTTCAATTAACTACAGTGTTTATTATAATTTTTAACGTCAAATTTGCCAGCTTCTTTTAGGCAAGTTCCTGTGTCTTTTTGACATAACTTTATAAATCTCTGAAAGCTTTCCTGTTTTCCGGCAGAAGATGATCCAAACTACTTTTACCTCTCTAGGCAATGCATAGACTGCAATATTCTCCAAAGATCCTTGGTTTCTTTGATTGAAAAATTAGGAGACCAAGAACTGTGCTCAAGGGTGCAATGTGGAATGATACTGTTCCTAGGTTATTTCAGTGTCAAAGCTATAAAACTTTGTCTTTTAAAGTTTATATTGATACTTCTCATTCTGTTCTGAAACTACAGTGTTCCTACTGGGATTCCATAATTGTAATAGCTTTTCGCTTATACTGGATATCTTCATTACTAACAAAAAGCAAGAAAAATTACTTTCTTTATCTGACCGTGAGTTCTGACATATCAACATAAATATCTATATGAACAATACAATTTTGAACAAAGCTCAGTATTTTCTCTGTAGTTCCTTTGGTTTTTAGAAGGGATCCCACAAAGGGTGTTATTTTAGTTTCCTTGGCTGCTCAAGCAAATACCAGGGAATGAGTCAGCTAAAACAACAGGAATTTATTAATGGATGGTTTTTAGGCTGAGAAGTTCAGATCAAGGCATCATCATGGCGATGCTTGCTTCCTGAAGACGGGCGTTCTGGGGCTGGCTGCCGGCGATCCTTGGTCCTGGGCTCCTCTGTCACATGGCCATGCACATAACAACCTCGTCTGGACTCTCCCTTCTCTTCTGGGTTCCCTTTACCTGCAGCTTCTTGCTTCCCATGGCTTTCTCTCTGTCTGAGTTTCATTCTGCTTATAAAGGACTCCAGTAATAGGATTAATACCCATCTGAATGAGCTGGGCCACACCTTAATGAAGTTAGGTAAAGTCCTACTTACAGTAGGCTCATTTCTACAGGAATGGATCAAGAACATGTTTTTCTGAGCTCCAGACCGCCACAGGTGTGTGCCTCAGTTCCCTGCTGTAGGCCAATACTTCAGCCTTCATTCTTCCTGGCAATGGAGATGTTTATTTGGCAGCTGGCTTGTTTCTCTCATTTCAATTGGTTTTGCATCAGAGGTCTTTGACATCCTCACCGCTGCCAGTTCTGCATTCTCAGAAGGTGGAGGCTTTGGGCTACCACTCCTTTCTTGGTGCTAATATTCAGCTTCTGGAAGGGAGTCTAGTCCACATTGAGAAGATGGAAAGAGTTTCAATTTGTCAGCACCAGGTCTGTCTGTAAAGCCTTACTGAACAATTAAAAGTACAGATGAATTTAAACAAATTGATGCTTGGCAAATTAATTCTGCTCTCTCTTCTGCAATTTCTACTTAAATGCTCGATTAAAATTTAGCTCTTCTAATCTCTGTTCTTATCTTAAAACTTTTTAAATTGATCTTGCTCCCTTTCCTGAGCTACAAGCACTTTTTTTTGTATTTCCTTTTTCTCCCTTAGGAGGGTACGTCACAGAACATCTTACTTCCATTTTGGGTTCCCAAGTGATTCTCCCATTGAGCATTATTTCCACCCAGTGCCAGGCCAGTTGCAAAAAGTTTCATTTCCTTCACGAAGATCAAGGAAATACTTTGTATTGACTGAAAATCTCTCCTTTGATTCATGACATAACATTCACATATTTTGAATGTACCATCTGATAAATTTTCATTTATCAAAATCACAATGTCCTTAATCTAATTACAGATGAAACTGGTATAGAATGCCAATTTCTCAGAGGTCTTTGGATAAATAAAAATATTGATTATTTTAACATTTTATCAATTCAGATTTCCAAAACCCACCTTAGAACATTCAGAAAATAAGCAGAGTTTATCAAAATAACATAGTTCAGTAGAAATATTATGTCCATTTAAGTAAAGTAATTGTACATTTTGATTTTAGTGTTTCATGCAGAAATCCAAATTTGTGTCCATAATCTTTCCAAAGAAAAACAGAATTTCCCAGTTTTGTTACAAATGGGTATTATTACCTTTTGAAGTTTAACAGATTTTCCAATACAAAATCACCCAATTTTGGAATAAATATGGTAGAAAACCAAGTGCACTAATTTTTGTTATCCCTGTTGTTCCACTCTAGGCTTTCTAGAACTGAAGATTTTGCTATTAGGAGAGGTTTAAAATTGCCACTGTTTACCCTCTCAGAGCTTTTCTCTGACCCAAATCTCTCCTCTCTTCCTTGGACTTGTTCTATCCTTATTAACACAAAGTTAAATTTCTCTTTTCGAGTATAAATTTCTGAAATTAAAAAAAAAAGGATTGACTTAAACAGTTAAATTCACATAACATTTAGCTTTATATGCCTGCATTTATACTGTCACATTTTTTTTAGCTAAGTATACATAAATACTGTGCCAGTTTGGATGTATTATGTTTCCCTGAATGCCCTGTTCTTTGATGCAGTCTTGTGTGGGAAGACATATTACTGTTGATTAGGTTGGAATCTTTGGCTTAAGTTGTTTCCATGGAGATGTGACCCACCCAACTGTGGGTAATGCCTTTGTTTAGATTATTTCCATGGAAGCGTGGCCTTACCCTCCAGCCTGGGTCTTGATTAGTTTGCCAGAGCCCTATAAAAGCTCAGACAGAAGGAGCTCAACATAGCTGCAGCCAAGAGAGACATTTTGAAGATGGCCATTGAAAGTAGACTTTTGCTAATCCAGAGTTTACCTAGGAGAAACTAAGAGAATACCCCCAGACGCCTAGAGAGAAACATCCTGGGAGAAAGCTATTTTGAAACATAATCTAGGAGCAAAGGAAGAAGATGCCAGCCACATGCCTTCCCAGACAACAGAGGTGTTCCAGACGCCATCAACCTTCCTTTGGTGAAGGTGCCCAACTGTTGAAGCCTTTGTCTGGACACTTTTGTGGCCTTCAGACTGTAAATTTGTAACCAAATAAACCCCCTTTATAACAGCCACTCCATGTCTGGTATTTTGCATAATGGCAACAAATACATTCAAGCAAAACATTTCAATCAAATTATTCATGTCACGAGCTTTTAACTGAGAAAGTTTCATGATTTCAATTGTGTATGTTTCATTTTTTAATTATCTGTTTGTTTGCCTTTCCAAAAACCTCTGGACACCACCTTGAATTTAACAAACATAAAATGTCAGTGGCCTTCCAAGGGCTCTTTGTTTTGTTTTTCTTTTTGGTGTTGTTTTCAGCAAGGCAGGATGGGGGGTAACCCCTTCTGTTAATGCACACAAAGTGGGGGTGTAGGGAATTGGGGTGAGGGGCAAATTCATTTGCTTTTATCGGCCCCCCAGTTTCTCTAGCAGTTGGACACAGGCAGTGGAGATGATGATTTCCACAACGGCCTCCTGCGGCTCAGGGCCCTTTGGGCTGCTCCACCTCCAGTGCAGGACACGCTCCCCTGGGAAACCCTCAATTATTCCAAACTCATGCAGCCACGCTGCTCATCTGGTCTGTGGGGACTGCGGAGTCCCGCCCCAGGGGCTGAGTCTCAGATCCCGGCCCTGCATGGAGACCGGGCAGTCATGGTGTTGGGGGGGGCTCGCGGGGAGGCAGTTGGGGGCTGCGGAGGTTAACACGGGCGCTCGTCTCCCCAGCAGCCAGGCATCACTGCATCTTAATGATACAGCCAATTCTCAGAATCAGTGGGAGTTTTGTTCCACAGAGTCACTGCCTCCACAGAATTAGCAAGAACTGAGCTGCAGCTCTGGCGGAAATACAGGGCTACATTCCTGACAGCCTCCGGTCACACCATTTTCCTCAAGTGCTCAGTGCATGCCCTTGTTTTAGGTGTGTTTCTGTTTAAAGATGCCTTATTTCATATACATTGTTTCATTAACATTGAAAACCCACAGCCAGCAGCACTGCAACTCACCCTTAATGACGCGCGTCTGACACACCTTTTCTCCCTAAGGCACATCCCAGCCTTCTTGGGCTTAGGAATGCTAGACGGCACTGCAGCACTACACCTGGGGGCCATTTCAAACTGCAAAACCACCAACAGAAAGCACATGAATGTGGAAAACGCAGCCCTAAATGTACTGCAAGAAGGACACTTGTTTACAGTGCAAGAACTGCAGCAAGAAGGCAGAACATTGCCTTGTTTGACTCAGCTGGGAGAGGCGTGTTGGGTGGGGGACTTGGCATTTTCCCCACTATGCATGTGTCTGCAAATGACCATGACAACCTCGTGAGTATTGATTTGGGGATTGCAAATATGTTCTAGAGAGCAGGCAAATTTGCAAACACAGAATACATGATTCATGAAGAGTAACTGTAGTTTGATTTTCCCCACCAAGATCCTCCAAAATGTAGACTTTTGCACCTGATGGCACTTTATAGAAACTTGAGATGATTTCCCTCATGTTTGTAAAGATTCTGCAACCTCTCCTGGGGTATCTGTGAGGAAGGCAAGTGGGCTTTTTCCTTCCCTCAGATCCCATGATTCCATCTGGCCTCAGTGTGTGTCCGTCAGAGCCCCAGGCTGAGTCTAGACCCGTCACGTTGCACAAACCAGGGGCCCCACCACGTGTGTTTTCTTTGAATGGTGCCCCTGGAGTTAGGCAACGAGGCAGCTCTGCCAGGATCCATTAGGAGAAAACAGCAGTTTGGGGGTCATAACTGCCATGATTTCAAATGTATGCAGAGTGGGGGCCATAAAATGGCTTAAAGATGAATAGACAAGTGGGATGCCTCTCCCCGATCCTTGAACTCAGACGCACCAAAGGGAGGTGAGTGTCGCCCAGGGGCCAGTTGGTCCTATGCGTCATCTTAGGTGCAGGAAAGGCTCTCCAGGGTGGCCGGGCAGCCCAGCAGGCTCAGTCAGCAGTAGTCACTAAGACGGCAAAGCTTGTGTCTGCACAAAGCTCAGCCCAGGCAACCCCACCCCGCAGAAGGGAGGGAAGGAGACATAACAAGGAAGATTAAAAAGGAAGCCCTCAGGGGTCTAAGCCTTTGATTACTCAGTTTCCACCGTGACAGAGCCCTCTGCCATTCGCAGAGTCTGTATTATTCCAGATGCTGCCCAAACGATCCCCAAATTATTGTGGACAAAAAGAGCACAGGCTTAGGATTTAAAAAATAGCTCAGAGCCTTTTGAGAGGACTGTGCTGAAAGGAGGAAGAAGACCCACCAGCTAGTAACTGCGCGGCCACCACACCTGCTTACACCTCACGATGGCGGGTTTCCTTTCAACGGTTCAAACCAAGACGCCTTCTGAGAACTGCCTTGTGATCAGCGCAGAGGAGTTGCCTCACGGACATCCAGGTGGTGGGGAGACCTCATGCCTCTTAGGGACGAGAATCAGAACAGCTCCCGACAGTAAACAGAGAAGAGATAGGTGGACCTTGCAGTCTTTTGTTAGCAGACCTCAGAGAGGCTGTCTGAAAGAGAAGCCTTTCTCAAACCTTTGAAAGGAGTCACAGTGCTTGTACAGCAAAACACCATGGGTCTGTGATTTTTGTCCTGACAAGTAGTGCTGTCTTATTTGGAAGGGCTGATTTTTTCACTGAATGTCATTTACCTGAGGATGCAGCAGGTTGCTCTGGACACAACCTCTGAGTCCCAGATGGTGAGAATTTGATGCGTGAGGATCCTCCAAGCCCAGGTTCTGCAGATGCCATGGTAGCAAGCAAACCCCTTGACAAGGAGGGGTGGGAAGAGGGGAGGAAGGGAAGAAATATACCTGACAGGAGATCCCAGCACAGATGTGTGGGTGGCTTGGTGACCTCAAAGTTGGGACCATCAGCAGTTGTCATTCAGTCCATCACATCGTGGCCTCCTTCTGGTCACTAGCAAGTTAATGCTGGTGTTTTGTAACCAGAATTCTCTCAAACGGGACATACTTTCCCAAGTTTCTGGTAGGGAACATGATCCAGAGAAAGTGGGAGACTACAAATCCTTGGGCCATGGGGTTAGTATTTCAGTGACAGCAGGGCTTCTCTGCTCATCTGCAGCCACAAGCAAAGACCCTACGACAAGGAGCAGCCTGGACAACAGCTGGGAAGGCAGGTGGTGACATATTTTAGACAGGACCCGGGGGACAAACAGCGCCATGCTTCGGCCATGTGGGATTCAGGCCAACTCGCCAGAGGGCAAAGGTTGTAAAAGTGGAGGCTTTTTAGGGAAACTTCAATGCTGCATCCCAAGGCTGCTGTGAGAACACAGCTCCACCTCAGTGGACACACTCTGGATGGAGAAGCCACACACAGCCCCTCTCTCCTGGAACTTTACTGCTTTCAGCAATGGAGAGGGCCAGGGTGGGGCTCTTCAAAGATGAGGAGATCCTACATTACTGCAGTAGAACAGATATTCTGACCTTCTTTGAAGAAAGCATTGTCATGAGCCAAATCTCCCTTGTGGAATAAAACATGCAGCCAAATCATAGTTCAGATTAAACCAAGAATCAGTGTAAAGTTTTGTTTAAAATTTATCTGCATTTTTATAAAAAGAAGTGCATGATTAAATTGTTACTATGAAAAAATTATGTGTAGTCAAATAAGGTAATTTAAGAAGTGGAACTCTTCTCAAGCAAAAGTGTAGCACCCGATATTTATGCAAATTTCAAGCTATGTATTCTATTCATGAAAGCTAGTCCATTTTACCCTTTACTAGAAATACTCCTTGTTGGCCTAAATCTAGCTTCTGCCTATGCTTGGAAGCAATAAAACCAAATTCTATTCAAAGAGTGTGAGTTATACTTTTCACTTCTGGAGACCAACTTCCCACAATCAGCACAAATTAAAGAGGTGTCACCATAGAAATGAAATGTTATGACTCATTGGGTAGTTTTCTGTTTAGACTAATACAAAATCATCTCTTTTTGGCTACAATCTCACATTTTCTCCATTCTAGAAAGACAGAGTTAATGTCTGCTGAATAGGTGCATAACATGCAAAGATTTGCATCCCCCACACCTACCCCACACAAGCCAGCTCTCATGAAGTTCAAGTTTACATACACCCTGACCGAGAGATGATCAGTAGACTCCCAGACAAAAACTTGTTCTGGACAGGAACACCCTCAAAATGCCATCAGTGTAGAAAATATTAATGACCGTTTCATAGGTGGAACTTAATGCACATTATTACTGAGATTAGTTTCTTTTAGAGCACATTTATTATGTTAGTCTTATAACAACCAGATAAATAGGCAGTTTCAGAGAGTAGGAAACTGAGGTCGGAGAAACTAAAATGCAAGCCAAGTAAGAACAGACCTGGAATTCATATGGAGCTCCCGGATTTGAAGGCATATGATCTTAATGATTACAGATCTGCTTCCCTGCAGCCTATGGTAGAAAAGTACAGAAAAAAA
>PVKY010013791.1:0-10866 GCA_004027775.1 Bradypus variegatus | reverse complement strand
ATTGATTTATTATTTTATGTAGCTATCATTTAAATAATACAGGAAAAAAGTACTGACCAGAAATATAATTTTATATTTACATATGTAGCTAACTTTACCAGTGTATTTTATTTCTTAGGACTCAAGTTACTTTCTAGTGTCCTTTCACTTCAGGCTGAAGGACTCCTTTTAGCATTTTTTGGAGGGCAGGTTTACCAGCCTCTAGTGTATTTTTAATCTCACCTATTGTGACTTTCATTCCCATAAATTCTGTGAATTTTCTTTGCTTGCTTTCAAATTCTTCTTCATGATCACCCAATGTCTTCTTAATATCCTTTATCTCTTTAGCCATATTTTCCTTCATCTCCTTCAACTGGTTTAGGAGATTTAGTTGAACATCTTTGATTTGTTGTTCCAAATTCTTTATCTCTTCTGACATTTTAATTTGTCCTTTTGACTGGGCCATATCTTCTTGTTTCTTAGTATGGCTTATGATATTTTCCTGGTATTTAGGTATCTGATTATCTTGATGAGATTTTGAAGATTGGTTTCCCTCTCTTTTCTAGGATTTTGTTGTTGATTGGTTTCATGTTAAAGCTCTTCTTTGGCACTTGATTTTTTAGTATTTTCCAGCCAAAACAGGGCCAGGGACTCACACAGGGTCACAGACTGGTTCAAAAGGGCCCTGAGAATAGGGTAAGGAAGTCAGTTTCCCAAGACTGCACTTTCCTAGCCTGCCCAGCAGATGGCACTCTTTGGTAAACAATTCCTTGCAGCCCTACAAAGACTTAGTTCTCTCTCCATTCAGCTTCTGACATGGGCCGAAACAATGGTGCAGTGGGTGCTTACCCATTAAGGGCCAAGGCTGTGGGACCCAGCAGTCCAAATCCACCAGAGAACAGCCAGATCAGAACTGTACCATGTCCCCTTTTGTTCCTGGGGAGGATGGCTTCCCCAGCCCTCCCAGTCTGCCACAGCCTGCCAGACAGGGATCCAACTGACTAGAAGCTGCTTGCCTTGAGGTTAGGGGGTGGATGCCGAGCTCCATGGCTGAGTGAGTCACTCTCTACAGTTCTTCATTCCCTCTGTCCTGCTCTTCCCTGCAGGCTGCATGTTACTCCCCTGGTCTCTGGATCCCCAGAACCACTGCTTCGGACTGTTTGTGCCAAAGGTGGAGGAGTGTTTTTGGTAGAGGAATGAGCCCAGCCACTGCCTATTTAACCATCTTCCCAGAAGTCCATCTCTGTGTTTTCTTGTAAAAGTTTTATAATATTAGTTTTTATATATTGCCTCATTTTAAATTAATTTTTGTATATGGTGAAAGGTAGAGGTTCAAATTCATTCTTTTGTGTATGGATTTCCAGTTTTACAAACACCATTTGTTGAAGAGACTATTCTTTCCCCATCACATGTACTTAGCACCCCTGTTGAAAATCAACTTACCATAGATGTGTGAATTTATTTCTGGAGTCTCAATTCTATTCCATTGGTCTACATGTCTATCCACCTATTTTGATTACTATTGCTTTATAGTAGGTTTTGAAATCAGGAAGTGTGAGTCCTCTAACTTTGTTCTTTTTCAAGATGGTTTTGGCTATTTGGAACCCCTTACAATTTCATATGAATTTGATGATCAGCTTTTCCGTATCTTCAAAAAAGGCTGCTAGAATTTTGATTGGAATGCATTGAATTTGTATATCTCTTTAGGTAGCATTGCTATCTTAACAATATTAAGTCTTCCATTCTGTCAGCACAGAATATCTTCCCATTTATTTCGGTCTTTAATTTCCTTTAGCCACGTTTTGTAGTTTTCTGTGTATATCTTTCACCTCCTTAGCCTTCTTTTATTTACCATTTTCTTGAAGGCACATATATTGAATTATATAATATTCAACAGAAAAGTGCACACCAATCATAACTGGTACAGTATGAAGAATTTATCACAAACTGAACATACCTAGTTTTCCAGCACCCAGATCAAGAAATAGAACATTACCTGTAGCATTCTTTGTGCCTTCCGCTAGTCACTATCTGCCCCCTCCCCAAGGGAAATCCTACCAGTTTATATCAATCAAATTCTAAATCCTTCCAGTTTATATCAATTTTGTCTGTTCTGAATTTACATATGTGGAAACATATAGTATGCACTCTTTTGTGTCTGTCTTCTTTCACTCAACATTATGTTTGTGAGATTCATCTGCATCATTGCCTATAGTTACAGTTCATTCATTTTCGTTCCTTTGTATAAATATGCTACAATTTGATTATCTATTCTAGTATACATGGACATTTATATTGATTTCAACTTTTCAGTTATTATAAATACTGCTGATATGAACATTCTTGTACATGGATTCTGGTGAACATATGTATGCATTTCTGTTGGTTACATGCCTAGGAGTAGAATTCTGTGTCATAGGCTATGGGTACGTTTCGCTTTAGTAGACACTGCCAAATAGTATTTGAGAATTGCATTTGTTCTACATCCTTGCCAACATTTGTTTTGTTTTTCTTTTTGTAACATTTAATATTATGTCTTAAATTTAGCCAAGTTGGTGAGTTATCCATGTACTGGTATTTCATTTTGGTTTTAATTTGTATTACTTTAGTTTCTACTGAGGTGAAACTCCTTTCATATGTATTGACCATTCAAATTTCATTTTATATGAGATATCTGTTCAAGTGTTGCTCATTTTGCTCCTATAAATTGTATGTCTTTTATCTATTGATTTATAGGAGTTCTTTATATCCTCTAAATATGAGTCCTTTGCAGGTTAAATGTGTTACAAAATATTTCCTTCTACTCTGTGGTTTCCCATTTTCACTTTCTTAATGAAAGGTGTATAAAAATTATATATAAGTACATATATTTATTATATATTGATTTTATATCCAGCAATCTTACTCTTATAATTTATCTGTAATTATTTTGCATTTTCTTTGTATCCAATAATATATAGAATAGTAATAGTTATGTTTCTTCCTTTTCAATACTTATATCTTTTGTTTTTTCCCTTGCGGTATAGTACCAACAGAGCCTATAGTACAATGCGTAATAGATGTTATAATGGTGGGCATCTGGCTCTTGATGTCAGTGGACAAACTTTCAACTTTTCACCATTAAGTGTGATGTTTGCTGTAGCTTTTTGGTAGATTCTTTTCATTAGATTAAGGAAGTTCCTTTTCATTTCTGGTTTTCTAAGCTTTTAAAAAAATTATTAATGTATGTTGATATTGATCAAATTCTTTTCCTGCACCTAGTGAAATGATCGTATAATTTTCCCCTTCAATCTGTTTCTATAGTGAATTACATTTATTTTTATATTTTTTGAGAGAATTCCAATGGAAAATATTAAAAACACAACTAACTGGGGTTTCTGGGTTGAGTAATGTTCTATTTCTTGACCTGGGTGCTGGGTATACAGTGTGATTGGTTTGTGGAAATTCTCCGAACTGTACACTTTTGTAATTTTCAGTATATATGTTATATTTCAATAAAAGTTAAAAAGAAAGGCAACTAAATTCCTATTTGAGTATGAAACTCATTCTTCTCAAGTATACCTAAATGCCCCACTTTCCACTCACATCCACCTCCAAAGAGAGGTAGAGACCTGGGTTATTAAAAGGGAAGGAAGGCCAAATCTATTAAATGGTGCCCAACTGACACACTTTATATTCTCAGAGTTAAAATCCAGTGTGGATCAACTTTGTTTCTCAGTGATTCACTCAAGTCAAAGGAGCTCATGTTTAGTGTTATGCTGAGAAATTTTTCAAGAATTATCTTTTAGGTCATCTTCTCTAGACAATCGTTGTATCTGGTTTTTGCTATCTTTGCTTTAGCTTTGAGATTCTCCAACATGGAATTTTTTTAATGTGTTGAGAAATTCTAAAGCATTCCATTCCGCCTCTTACAATACCTGTAGATGTTACCTCTTATATGCCTGCGGGAATTGGTGCGGAGTCTTACACTCTGTCTTCAAAATAGGTCTCCATTCTTTCACAGATTTATTTTCAATTTTATTTATTTATTTATTTTTGCTTAGAATTGTGTTGTCTATTCATTTTTAATCTGGGAAGAACTGACATCTTTACTATCTTCCCTCTTTTCATTCAGGACCATGGTAAGCCTCTCCTTATTTCAAGTCTAATTTTATCCCTTTTGGATATCAACGTTCGGTAGTTTTCTTCATATAGGTTCTACATATTTCTTATTAGAATTATTTCTAGTTCTTTTTATGGTTTTTCTGTTGTTGCTATCGTTGCTATTGTGAATGGAACCTCTTTTTTTTTTTTTTTTTTTCCATTCAAAAACGAACCCCTGGAGCGATAGGATCTCTACCAACCCCTTTCAGCTGTGAGACTCTATGGTTCCTTGGGTCTATGAGAACATTCTACTCGAGCCTACATTACCCAAACCTGAAGGAAGATGGCAACCCGGAGTCACCAAGCAATGAGCCGCTCTAGCTCGCCTTTGTTCTCCTCTCGGTGGCGACTGCGCAGTCGTAGAAGCCTCAATCCCGTCCCCGCCTCCCTGGTCGCGGCCGAGCTCTGTAGCGCCGGCGCACTGGCGCGCTCCGTTTACACGCTCCGGGGCCTGCAGACGCCGCGAGTTCCGGCTACCGCTGCCGCCGTCACAGCTCCTGGAGGTCGGTTGCGACGAGTAACGGCGCTAGGACGAACCCTGCGCTGTCTTCTCCGATATGTACCCGAGTTGGGGCCGGTATGGCGGGAGCAGCCACTATCCGCCGCCGCCGGTCCCGCCGCCGCCACCGGTGGCGCTTCCTGAGGCCTCGTCCGGGCCCGGGTACTCGAGCTCGACGACTCCCGCGACCCCCTCCTCTTCGGGCTTCATGAGCTTCCGCGAGCAGCACCTGGCACAGCTCCAGCAGTTGCAGCAAATGCATCAGAAGCAAATGCAGTGCGTGCTCCAGCCCCACCCCCTTCCCCCACCCCCCATGCCACCCCCGCCGGTGATGCCGGGGGTCGGCTACGGGGACTGGCAGCCGCCGCCGATGCTCCCGCCGCCTGGGCCGGCCCTCAGCTATCAGAAGCAGCAGCAGTACAAACACCAGATGCTTCACCACCAACGAGACGGGCCTCCTGGTTTGGTTCCCATGGAGCTGGATTCTCCCCCTGAATCTCCCCCTGTGCCGCCGGGGTCCTACATGCCCCCGTCTCAGTCTTACATGCCGCCACCCTCGTACTATCCCCCGTCCTCGTCCCAGCCCTACCTGCCTCCCGCTCAGCCTTCCCCTTCGCAGTCCCCACCGTCCCAATCATACCTGGCGCCCACCCCATCTTACTCTTCCTCCTCTTCCTCGCAATCCTATTTGAGCCATTCCCAGTCCTACTTGCCCCCTTCTCAGGCATCGCCTTCCCGCTCCTCCCAGGGCCATTCTAAGTCCCAACTGCTAGCTCCACCACCACCGTCAGCCCCTTCTGGGAATAAGACCACTGCCCAGCAAGAGTCTTTGGAGAGTGGAGCCAAGAACAAGAGTTCTGAACAGCAGCAAGCCGCCCCGGAGCCAGATCCCTCTACGATGACTCCACAGGTAAGAAAGCGTCTGTCAGAACTGCATCTTTCTCCTCGAGGGCGGTAGGTGAGCAGGCCTCAGGGCTTTAACCAGTACTTAGCCATTCCAGTACACAGCGACTAGCTAATTTGCACTTCAAAGGATTCCGCCACAGCCTTACAGCCAACTTTTAAATTAGATAAATGTGGATTACTGAAAGAATCTTGTTTAAAGATGATGCTAGGCACCACAGAATAGTGGGATGGCTCAAGTTACTTCTCAGATATATTCCGGGTTTCCTTCTACCAGCCTCCTAGATATGTTGCAAAAGACCTTGTTTTAAAATTGTATTTTAAATTCAAGTTTCTATGTGAGAGGCAACATAAAGAAGAAGCTTCTCAAAGGGCTGACACTTGAAATATATGTAAACCTTATGACCCAGTTAGCTTAAAAAAAAAAAAAGGTATTTGGGGACCACTGATAGTTCTCAGCTTTCTGAATAAGGAGGCCTCAGCAAATAAAGGATGAATGTCTGTCATATTAGAGGCATCTTAATTATGCTTATAGATACATACTGAAGTTTTATAGTTTCTTCTCAAAATGCACTTGCTCTGTCAATACATAGATTTGTCTCTAGACATTTGATCCTTTTCCGGGGCCCCTTGGTCCATTTAAGGAACTGACCCATACATCTTTTCCTCACATCACTTATAGTTTATATAAGTGTAAGATAGTTTTAAGACATGACCAATTTGCTGCATTCATCGTTGTTACCGTGAACACCAAAGTAACATCCTTGGAATTAGGCCAAGGTAAAAAAAAAAAAGTTTATGTCCCTTCATTAGACTCTTAGTAGTGAGAGAGCCATTCCTCTCTCTGTTTAAAGTGATGCTTCCCACAGAATGATCAAAGATTGACAGGGTAAAGAGAGGTAATAAATGAATTCCTCCATTGAGAAGGAAGGTAGAACTAAAGGGGAATAAATGATTTGTTACGATTTCTTAAACACTTTTAGCAATTACCCAGATATACTAACCATTTTTGGTTATTGAAGAGAATCTTCTAATATAGAAGCCCATATATGCATGTAAAAGATTTCCAGAAGATAGGGATGTAGTGTTCTGATTTTACAGTGCTTTGGCATTAGAAATCAAGAACGAGGCAAATTGTTTTAAGTAATAATACTTGGCACACCATCAGAAAACATTTGAGATGCCAGGATAAAGCAGTAAATATGTGATTCTGTTGGTTTATGCCAAATTAGTTCCATCCCTCCAGGTTATTTTCTCCAGATTCCTCTGTTATATAGACAGAATTTCTGGCCCCTTTCCCACTCCACTCTGAAATTTCCAGTGTTCTGTTGTCAAACGCTCTCAGTTAGTTGGAGCCAAAATAGAACATTTATATCCTCATCTCTACTGTGCTGTTTTTCTGGCCTTTTAGAGTGACAAATGAATTGGATCTTTTGGATTACATGTTTTGGCTTTTTATGGGTGGCACTATCAAATGATCCTTAATATAAATACTGACCACAAATGCTACTTTTGCTTTTCTGCCTTTGTATCCTTGTCTATAGTAAATTTCTTTCAGTACCTTGAATATTCAGTGCCTCCAATTCTTTGGTGAGAGCTAGAGAGACAGTGGTAGAAGATGAGACTTGAGAGGTATGCATGGGCTAGGTCTAGAAGGGCCATATTAAGCCTGCTTAGGCTTTCCTCCCTCTGTCTAGGATTCATCCCGACCTCCTCTACCCTCCCTCTCTCGTTAGAGTAAATCTCTCCAAGGCACATCTCAAGTAGGGTCTCCATGAAGCTGTGACTGAGCGTGACCATTTGGTTTTGTTCTGTAGTTCTGATTGTAAGTCCCTTGCAGACAGGGACTGTCTTGCTCATCTTTTTTATCCTTTGTAGTACCTAGGACAGTGCCATGAAGATTTGTTGACAAAGATACAAGAGTTTTCATGTTCTAGACTTAGAAAACATTTATTTGTTAGTTGATAAATATTTTTCCTTGCCAACGCCAATCTCTTGACCATTAACCCTTCTGCATATTTATTATTCTTTGATTCATACTTTATGTTTGGAATGTATCATTTAAAAATATTTATGATGAAATATTTTAAAGCAAATCTTAGATCTCATGTTATTTCATCCCTACATTCTTTTTTTTTAATTCAAGTTTATTGAGATATATTCACATACCATGCAGTCATACAAAGCATACATTCAGTTCACAGTACCATTATATAGTTGTGCATTCATCACCAAAATTATTTTTTGAACATTTTCATTACCACACACACAAAAATAATAAGAATAAAAATTAAAATGAAAAAGAACAATTAAAGTAAAAAAACACTGGATGCCTCTTTTTTTTTTGCCCCCATTTTTCTACTCATCCATCCACACACTGGACAAAGGGGAGTGTGGTCCATATGGCTTTCTCAGTGACATTGTAACCTCTCATAAGCTATATTTTTATATAATCATCTTCAAGATTCAAGGGTTCTGAGTTGTAGTTTGATAGTTTCAGGTATTTACTGCTAGCTATTCCAATTCATTAGAACCTAAAAATGGATGTCCATATTGTGTGTAAGAGTTCCCACCAGAGTGACCTGTCAACTCCTTTCGGAATCTCTCTGCCACTGAAGCTTATGTCATTTCCTTTGCCATCCCCCTTTTGGTCCAGAAGATGTTCTCCATCCCACTATGCCATATCTCTACATTCTTAATTAGGCATCTCTCTTCAATAAACAAATTATAACACCTAAAAAAATTAGTAGTGTCTTGGTATCCTCTAGTACCTGATTCATATTCATGTTTCCCCAGTTATCTCATCACACTATCAAAACTCACAATAATTCCTTCATCTCATCCAATAACCAGTCCAAGTTAAAATCCCCCCAAGTAATGCAATAATGTTTTTTACACTTGTTCAAATTAGGATCCAAAAGGGGTACGTAGGAGTCTAGATCAAGGTTTCTCAGCCTTAGCATTATAGACATTTTGGGCAGGATAATACTTTGTTGTGGAGCACTGTCCATTATAAGATGTTTAGCAGCATCTCTGGCTTCTACTTGCTGGATGCCAATAGCCCCCAGTTGTGACAAACAAAAATGTTTCTAGGCAGTGTTTCCAAACATTGCCAAATGTACTCTGAAGGGCAAAATCACCCTTGATTGAGAACCCCTGTTCTAGAATCAGTCCTCTATTCTCCACCCCGTGTCATTGAACTTGATGGAAAATCTGTCAGATTTCCTGTAGAATGTCCCCATTCTGGATTTATCTGTTTGCTTTCTCGTGGTGTTGTTTGGCTTGTTCCTCTCTCTTCCATGATTTTTGGTAAACTAGAAGTTAACCCTGAAGGCTTTGTGGATTTAGGTTCAGCTTTCTTTTGGCAAATATGTGTCATAGGTGGTGCTCTATACTTCATATGCATCCCAACAAAAGGCCCACTTTGCCTGGATGTACAACTGTTAGCAGTGTCCAGGTTGATCGTGGTGACAGTCTGGTCCCTTCATTATAAAGCTTCCCATCATTGTTGCATCTAATGGGTCATGCATTGATGGTCTCTACCTGAATAAATTGTTTCAGTAGTGGTTCCAATATGGTGATTTTTCCACCATTTCTTCCACATTTATTTCCTTCATGAAGTAGGGCTGTTGGGTTGGAAATACTGTTAGTGTAAGAAAGACAAGATAAATGCCTTATTGTTTCCATCTAATTTCTAGATTTCAGAGTAAAGCATTGATGATTTAATGAAATGCATCTGTTTTGAATTACTGACTTGTGTGTTTAAAAGATATACTAGGTAAAGTGCATTATAGCCTTTTTTCATGAATTGTGATTTTATTTATTCTTTTATGAAAACAACTTGTTTAGGTAAAGCTGTTGACCTTGAGTAGAGTTTTTAGGGTTGTCACTTATTTAACACTCAAGTATTTATTGATTAGCAACTATATGTCAAGTACTGTGCTTAGTACTGGAGATGAAATGGTGAATAAGATGGATGTGGTACCTGTCCTCACTGACTTGTTCCAGTGGTAAAGAAAGACATTTAATAATTATGAGAAGTGCAAGATGCTATAGGAGTATATCTAATACATATATTATAAACATCGCTAAACTGTTCCATAAGGACAAAGCCTTTTTAGCCCACCACTGAATTTATAGGATGTAGCTCATGGTAGGTGAAGAACAAATATTTATTAAATGGTTGACTATAGCTAGGAGCTCTAACCTAGTTGAAGGGACCTCATTTTATAAGTGATATTTAAGTGAAACCTGGAGGATGGATAGGAACTAATTAGAGTTCAAAGAGTTAAGCTCAGTGAGGCTTGCTGAAAGCTCAGGGTGAGAGTGGTAGACATGGACCAGATCAGGTCCTTTTCCTGATTATTAAGAATTTTATCCTAGGGGAAGTGGGAAGCCAAATGATTTTAAATAGGTGAATGTGACAGATTGGCATTTTTGAAAGTTCACTCTGATTTCATTGTGGAGACTGGAATAGAAAGGAGCAAAAGTGATTTTAAGAGAATAGTTATTGAAGTAATCCAGTAACAGATAATAATGGATTGATCTTGGAGGGTGAGAGTTGAGACAGAAAGAAGTGGACTGACTGGAAAAATAGGTGCTCCAAGGATGATTCCTGGATTTCTGGGTTGAGCTGCTAAGTGGATAGTAGTTCTGGGACTAAAATAGGAAACCCTTGAGGAAGAGGAAAAACAGTTTTGGGGATGAGGAGGAAATAATGAGCTAACTTTTAGACATACTAAGTTTGAGGTCCTTAAGACATAAGACTCCAAATGGAGATGTCCAGTTGAAAGTTAGATATAGTTCTGGAGTCTAGGAGAGAGATCTGGGAGACATGATAGATTTGTGTGTCATCAGCATAAAAATGGTATTTGAAGGCACAGAAATAAATGAGATCTCCTAAGGAGTGTATGTAGACTAAGAACAGCTTAAAGGACATTGAGCCTCATCCTTTGGAATGGCAGTATCTAAGGGAACCGATTGAGGAAAGGCTAAATAAGTAAATGGAAAATCAGAACAGTGTAGTGCCACAGAAGTGAAGGGAAGACTTTGTCTGCAAGGAAGGAGGGGTCAGATGTGTGAAATACTGCTGAGAGGTCAAGCATGGTGAAGATTGCAAGTTGTCTTTTGCATTTACTGACATGTAGATTATTGTTGACCTTGGCAGGAGCAGTTTCATAGTGACTGAAGCCATATTGCATTGATTTGAGGAGTGATGGAAGGTGAGGAAATGGGGATGGTGAGTATAGACATCTCTTCCAAGAAGTTTGACTGAAGGAGAGAGAGAATAAGGGCAGGAGGTGCAGGAAGAGGTGAAATGAAATAAAAGAGCTTTTTTTTTT
>PVKY010013790.1:0-10867 GCA_004027775.1 Bradypus variegatus | reverse complement strand
AACTTCAGAAAAAGATCACAGAACTCCATGTCCCCTTATGTTTTTTCCCTGCAAACCATGTCTCCAACTCAGCTCCTGGCACCTCCTGCGCTGTGTGGGGAGCACTCACACTGCACTAGGAGCGACTCAAAGCAGAAAAAAGAACCCTGTGGGGAGCAAAGAAACAAGCACACATCCTGTGCTTACCACCCCCTTGCAGGGAATTAATGCAGGTAATGTCAACAATTATTCCTCTGGTACCACAACTTACAGGTCAGTACTCAAGGTGTTTTGAAAGAGACAGAATCTAAGGGAAAGCAGAGAGAAATTATGAAGAGCACCTTCTTTGGATGATAGTGTGGTGTTGTAGAAAGAACACTGGACCAGGAGTTAGAGGCTTAGAGCACATTCTGAGCTCTACCACTAACTCAAAGGGTCACCTTATTACACCATAATACCTCTGGGCTTCAGCCTTCTCATCTGTAAAATGTGAAGTTAGTGTAGGTCATGGGCAAAAGGGAAAAGGGGTGGAGGCTCTCATTCCTTAGACCAAAGAAATTGTTCATTGAAAACTTGACTACAAAGTACAAAATAGAGAATCCATCAAAATAAGGAAACTCTATCTGAAGCAAAATGGGAGAGTCTAAGCCCCACCTACATTCTGTCTGTGGTAGGCAGAATTCCAGGGCTGCAGCCAAGACTGCAGCCCCAGTGTACACACACCTTCCCCCAGTTATTCAGTCAAGCACTAATCCAGGTACTGCTGTGAGGAGATTTTGGAGATGCAATTAAGGTCCCAAATTGGTTGAACTAAAAATGAGGAAATTATCCAGATGGGCATGACTTAATCACATGAACCTCACCTGAGATCTGAAGCACAAGAAGGATTCAACTTATCGTTGCTGCCTTAAAGATGAAGGGGGCCACATGGCAAGGAATATGGGCAATCTCTAGAAGCTGAGAATGGTCCCCAGCTGAGAGCCAGCAAGAAAACAGGTACCTCAGTGCTACAGCTGCAACAAGAAAGAGCTTGGAAGTGGATTTTCCCCAGAGACTCTAGAGGAGAACTTAGCCTGGCCAACCCCAATTTCATCCTTGTGATACTCTGAGCAGAGAGTCCAGCCACACCACACCAGACTGCTGACCTACAGAATTATGGGCTAATAAATGGATGTTGTTTTAAGTTGTGGCCATTTATTGTGCAGCAGTGGAAAACTAATACAATCCCCAAATCCTGTGGTGGCTGGCAAGGACCTGCACAAAATGGCATGTTCTGAGAAGCCCTATGGAGGCCACTGAACTGGACTGGCTCTGTCATCTCTCCTGGCTCCAAGTTTCTACATTATCCCAACTTACTCCATCCTGAGGTCAGGTTTATGGAAGCCATACTTGAAGCTGTAAGCTTTAGGAAGTCTTCATTTTCTTTTTAACTAGTGATGTGGTGACCATCAGAAGTAAGTAGGAATTGCTAACAAGTAGCTTTGTAAACATGGAACAGGAAAACAAATATTTTTTAGAGAGGGGTACTCTGATGATGTTAAAAATTTGTTGGACTCAGTAGAACCAAATTCCCTATCATTCACAGAAAGGGAGCTGACTAGATGAGGTAAGTTTACCTTCTATCTAAGAATCTGATCTGAGAATGTCCTTTTTGCTCCTCATCATCCCAAAATGAAATGGCAAGTGGCATTGATCCCCAAAACTCCCATTACAGAGAAGACATCCCATTCAGAGGGAGCAGTCAGTCCACCTAGGCCATTCACAGCAAGTAAAGAATTTGGCCAAGGAAGCTGGTGGATTCCATCTGTATCGATCCATTGGATTGTTCCCTTTAAGTGTTCTCTGATGCAAAGAGGAAATCCATGGGTATCTTACCAGTGTTCCAATGAAAACAGGAACACTGTCTGCAAAAAACTTCATAACTTAGAAAAACAGTTACAACCTCCAAGACCCTAGTTATCCCAGTTGTTCCAGTGCTCCCTCAGTGGAATCACTTTCTCGACATAATGGAGTCAGAGAAACTTGGATTTGAATCTTAGCTCTGCAACTTGGTGGCCGTGTCTTGGGTATGTTGTTCAACTTCTTTGAGCCTCAGTCTCCTCGTCTACAGGGATGGATAATAGTGACAACCTCATAGAGTTCTACTGAAAATTATATGATAGCATACATAAAACGTCTCATACAGTCTTCAATACATGTCAATAATAGTAGTAGTAGTCATTTTATTTTTATTATCATTTATCCCCTTAGCAGTTTTCATATGTAAGCTCTATTGGAATCAGTTCTCCCCTTCTGGGAAATTTGTTGAGGTTTCTAGAGAAGCCTCATAGTCCCATCTGCTTGCCTGATGCTCATTACCGCAGAATTTATGGAGTGCTGACTACAGGCATACCTTGTTTTATTGTGTTTCATTTTATTGTGCTTTGCAGATATTGGGTTTTTTAACAAATTGAAGGTTTGTAACAACCCCGTGTCAAGCAAGTCTATCAGCCACATTTTTTCAACAGCATGTGCTCACGTCATGTCTCTGTGTTAAATTTTAGTAATTCTTGCATTATCTCAGAATTTTTCATTATTATTATGTCTGTTATGGTAACCTGTAACCTGTGATCTTTGATGTTAAGATTGTAATTGTAGCTATATATAAGATGAACCCATATAAGATAGTGAACTTGAACAACAAATGTTGTATCTGTTCTGACTGCTCTACTGACTGGTCATTCCCCCATCTCTCTCCCTCTCCTCAGGTCTCCCTATCCCCTGAGAAACATCACTGAAATTAGGCCAATTAATAATCTTACAGTGGCCTCTAAGTGTTCAAGTGAAATAAAGAGTTGAACATCTCTCATTTTAAATCAAAGCTAGAAATGATTAAGTTTAGTAAGGAAGCCATATCAAAAGCCTAGAAGAGCCAAAAGCTGGGCCTCTTGTGCCAAATAGTTAGCCAAGTTGAGAATGCAAAGGAAAAATTCTTGAAGGAAACTAAAAGTGCTGCTCCAATGAACACATGAATGATAAGAAAGTGAAATAGCTTTATTTGCTGGTATGGAGAAATTTTAGTGGTCCGGATAGGAGATCAAACCAGCCACAATATTCCCTTAAGCCAAAGCCTAATCCAGAGCAAGGCCCTAACTCACTTCAGTTTATGAAAGCTGAGGAAGGTGAGGAAGCTGCAGAAGAAAAATTTGAAGCTAGTAGAGCTTAGTTCATGAAGTTTAAGAAAAGAAGCCATCTCCATAACATAAAAATGCAAGGTAAAGCAGCAAGTCCTAATATAGAAGCTGTAGCAATTTATCCAGAAGATATGACCCAGATAATTGATGAAGGTGATGACATGAAACAACAGATTTTGAATGTAGATGAAGCAGTCTTCCATTAGAAGAAGATGCCATATAGGAATTTTATATTTGGAGACGAGGTCATTGCCTGACTTCAAAACATCAAAGAACAGGCTGTCTTTCTTGCCAAGGGCTACTGCAGCTGGTGACTTTAAGTTGACGCTAACGCTCACTTACCATTCTGAAAATTCCAGGGCCCTTAAGAATTATGCCAAATCTACTGTGCCTGTGCTCTATAAATGGAACAACAGTCTGGATGACTGAACATCTGTTTACAACATGATTTACTGAATATTTTAAGCCCATTGCTGAGACCTACTGCTCAGAAAAGGAGTATTCCTTTCAAAATATTACTGCTCATTGACAATGCATCTGGTCACCAAAGAGCTCTGATGGAGATGCACAACAAGATTACTGTTGTTTTCATGACTGCTAATACAACATCCATTCTGTAGCCCATGGATCAAGGAGTCATTTCAACTTTCAAGTCTTTTATTATTTAAGAAATACATTTCATACAGCTGTAGGTACCATAGAGAGTGATTCTTCTGATGGAAATGGGCAAAGGAAATTGAAAACCTTCTGGAATGGATTCACCATTCTAGATGCCATTAAGAACAGTCATGATTCATAGGAGAAGATCAAAATATGAACATTAACAGGATTTTGGAAGAAGTTGATTCCAACCCTCATGGATGACTTTGAGAGGTTCAAGACTTCAGTGGAGGGACTAACTGCAGATGTGGTAGAAATAGAAATAGAGTCCAAATATGTGACTGAATTGCTGCAATCCCATGATAAAACTAACAAATTAGGAGTTGCTTCTTATGGATAAGCAAAAAAAGTGGTTTCTTCCTAGAGTGGACAGTGATGGTGGTTAATTGTACAAATATAAGAAAGTTTTTACATGAATGAAAACAAATGCATGTCACTATTAAAAGGTGTTAAAAAAGGGATAGTATACGGGAAAATATAATTAATGCAAACTAGGGTCTATAGTTAACAGTAACATTGTAATATTATTTCATTAATTGTAAAAAGGCAATATACTAAAGCTAAATGTCCAAAAGAGGGGGATATAAGGAAGAGGTATGGGATGTTTTTTTTCTTTTCTTCTCTCTTTTTGGAAGAAATGGAAATGTCCTCATATAGATTGTGGTAGTGAATACATAATTATGTGATTATATCAGGAGCCACTGATTGTACACTTAGGATGGATTATATGGTGTATGAATAAAACTTGTTTTTAAAAAGTGGTTTCTTAAGATGGGATCTAATTCTGGTGAACGTTGTTGAAATGTCAACAAAGGATTTAGAATATTACAAAAACTTAGTTGATAAACCCGTGGATGGATTTGAGAGGACTGATTCCAATCTCGGAATAAGTTCTACTATGGATAAAATGCTATCAAACAGCATTGCAGGCTACCAAGAAATCTTTCATGAAAGGACAGAGTCAATTGATGTGCCAAACTTCATTGTTGTCTTATTTTTAAAATTGCCACAGTCACCCTAACCTTCAGCAACCACCACCCTAATCAGTTAGCAGCCGTGAACATCAAAGCAAGACCCTCCACCAGCAAAAAGATTATGGCTTGCTGAAGGCTCAGATCATGTCAGCATTTTCAGCTATAAAGTATTTCTTAACTAAGGGATGTACATTGTGTGGGTTTGTTTTTTTTTTTTACGTAATGCTATTGCACACTTAATAGGCTACAGTATAGTGTAAACATAACTTTAATATGTACTCGGAAACCAAAAATTCATGTGACTCACCTTATTGTGATATTTGCTTTATTGCAGTAGTCTGGAACTGAACCTTCAGTATCTCCAAAGTATGCCTGGAGATATATATATACAGCCAGGTTCCTCCTAGTCACTGAAATCAATAACCTGCAAGAAGTATCCCTAATTCTCTAGGGGTTTCTATATTTACTTTAAAAAGAAATGCAGAAATACTGACAGCAGCATTAGTCACAATATTCACAATAGCCAAAATCTGGAGACATCTTGAGTATCCATTAACAGATGAATGGATAAACAAATTGTTGTATATGCATACAATGGAATATTATTCAGCCATAAAAAGAAATGGAGTTCTGATATATACTACAACATGGATGAGCCTAAAAAACATTATGCTGAGTGAAATAAGCCAGATGCCAAAGGACAAATATTACATGATCACACTTATATGAAATATCTAGAATAAGCAAATTCACAGAGACAGAAAATAGATAATGGGCTCCCAAGGGCTGGAGAGAGAGGGGAATGGAGAAGTATTACTTAATGGCCTCAGAATTTCTGTTGGGGGCAATGAAAAAGTTTTGGTAATGGATGATGGTGATGGTAGCACAACATTGTAAATGTAATTCATGGCAGTGAATGTACACTCAAAAATGGTGTAAATGGCAACTTGTATGCTATATATAAATGCTACCACAATAGAATTAAAAAAAATATGCAGAGTTGTCGTGGGCGCTGGCCGCCGACGCCACGTTGGGGTCTGCGACAAATGGGGTGCTCTCGGCCCGCTCCCCTCCGCCCTGGGGCCAGGCCGCGGTGGAGCACGGGTGCGGGTGGGTCGCCGCGGCACCTCAGGGGTCTAGAGGCAGCCAGGAAGGATCCGGGCGGGTGCGTGCCGGACCTGCGGAGCCGGGAAGCGGCTGCAGGTTGTTAGCAAAAGATGGTGGATTGCTTGGCAAACAGTGAAGCAAATACTAGACTTATAAATACAGTGGAAAACTGTTTTGGAGCGGCTGGTCAACCCTTAACCATACCTGGAAGGGTTTTTACTGGAGAAGGAGTATTGACTAAATTGTGCAGAAAAAAAGCACAAAGCAAGGCAATTTTTTTTATTTAATGATAATTCTTGTATATGGCAATATTGTCATCCAGAAGAAAAAATATAACAAATGACATATTATTCCCCTGGAAAATGTCACTATTGATTCTATCAAAGATGAGGGAGACTTAAGAAATGGATGACTTATCAAGACACCAACTAAATCATTTGCAATTTATGCTGCCACTGCCACTGAGAAATCAGAATGGGTGAATGGATAAATAGATGTGTTACTGATTTACTCCCCAAAAGTGGGAATACACCCAGTAATGAACGTGCTGCTGTCTGGGTTCCTGACTCTGAAGCTACTGTATGTATGCATTGTCAGAAAGCAAAATTTACACCTGTTAACAGTCGTCACCATTGCCGCAAATGTGGTTTTGTTGTCTGTGGGCCCTGCTCTGAAAAGAGATTTCTTCTTCCCAGCCAGTCCTCCAAGACTGTGAGAATCTGTGACTTCTGCTATGCCCTGCTTTCTACTGGGGACATGGCTGCCTGCCAGCCTAACAGATCGGACTCATTGCCAATCATTGAAGTCTCCTTTAAATGATGTATCCCATGAGGATGATGGTGATGATACCAGTGACTAAGGACACATTTTGAAATATTTAATTGGGTACGACTGTCTGAGAAATCTACTTTGGGGGAAAAGTAAAATTCTCTCTCTCAATTTTGCTCTAGCCATGAATTTGCCTGAGAAATTTTTAACCTATATGCCTCAATATATTCCACAGAAAGTGGCCCTCCTGCCTCCTCCCTCCCCAACTCTTCTACAGGGATAGACTATTGCAAACATATCAGATAAATTTTTGGTTTCTTATTCTTGTTCATTTCTAGATTATTTTCTTGGAAGACCAGGATGTTTATTTAACAGATTGTGTATGACGTTTTTGTTTGTTATATGAAAAAACTAAAAGCAAAAAATGGTGGAAAAAGAAGTACAGTGTGGTTAATTAATAGTATTAGCTTTTTTCCTAACCATCTTATCTTATAGTTAAGACACCAGTAACAAAAATACATGATTTGGGAATACTTTGTTTGGCTTATTCATATACTGAATGGTGCCTTATGATAATAGCACTGTTATATGAAATAAGCCCTTACCTTTTCACTTTCTGGTTTGTTTACAAGATATGTTGGTGCTCTTCGTGGTGATAAAATGAGTGCTTATGAATGGTTGTAATTAAGAAATACTTCTCATCTGACTGCTACAAATAAATTTAGAGATAATCTTCCTTCTATAAGAATAAATATTTTTCCATAAAACAATTGTTTATATATTTTACATTTTCTAGGTACCAAATTATAATTGTCAAATATATGTATTTTATATTAATAATAGGTTGCCATTCTTAGGAATTAGGTTTGAAATTTATCAAATAATTTTGAAATGTCATATTGTATTAGCTTCTAATTTTAGTGAGAAACTTTTAGATATAAATTCATCTGCTTTAACATTATTTCTATAATGAAAAATCATCTTGTAAAACCTTTGAAAATAAACAATCTCTTAAAAAAAAATAATCCCATGATAGAACACAGGATATACTTAGGTTTGAAGATCTGGAAGAAATAATGTGTAAGAATGGTAAAGGTAGAAAATGTCTTTAGATCCTTAAGTTTGACTAGATTTCAATTTGTGGAAGTTTTGTCTAGTTCATTGTGAAACTATCTTGAATTTACAAATATAGTGTTATATTTTATAAAGTTTTGTAAAGCCCTGAACAATATTTCTATTTTTGTAAAACAATAATATGTTTAATCTGTTTCTGAAATCTTTTTGTAATCTATGGAAATAGAGTAGCAATTGGTATTCCTAAATTATGGATTTTGTTGAGTCAGTTTAGATTGCTTTTGAGGAGTGGTAAGTTTTCACTCTGCTTTTGAGACAGCCATTAGGTTGAAAGTATATTTATCACATAAAACATGATGCATTGTGCACTACTCTCTCCATTTGTATGCTGCAAATAACTACAGTCTTCCAAGCACAAAAAATCAGCAGTTCAAAGGTTTTTTAAATTCTTGATTCTTTTTAAAAAATAGTTAATTCTGGAAATATTGCAAATGTCATGAGAGTTTGACTCCATAATGGGATGGAGGATTGATTCTTCGATATCTTATTTGGTTAAAACACTAATTTTACTTTACTGTTAAATTTTGAAAGCATTTGAGATATACAGATGACCTCCCTGTAGGAAG
The DNA here is from genome assembly GCA_004027775.1 of Bradypus variegatus. NCBI lineage: Eukaryota > Metazoa > Chordata > Mammalia > Pilosa > Bradypodidae > Bradypus > Bradypus variegatus. Next base: position 2,506 of record PVKY010013790.1, on the reverse strand, counting down.
TGTGAAAGAAAGGCACGGCAGGGGTAGTTTTTAATTGTTCGTTTTTTGTTATTTGAAAATGTCAGATGGACTTTTGTTTCTAAGCAATATATATAAAATCCATCAACATCTGAAAAGGACCATGAAACCTGAGAAGTGCTAATGGAGACTTGCTGATGCATAGGAACCCAGCAAATTCAGGCATCAAGGGAAATATTCCGAGATAGCTTTGCATTGTTGACCTCTATTGACTCTGTTTTTACAATAAAAATATTTTACAACTAAAAAAAAAGACATACAGAGTATATAAGCAAAATGGTATAATAGAAGTTTAAGTACTTAATAAATAAATCATGAATTTCTGTGCTAATCCTTGGGTATCGTTACTGCTGTTATTACTGTTATTATTAGTACTATGAGGGGCAGCAGATTAATGGGATTACATGTTTAATAAGTATTTTTATGATTAGAGATTTGTGGTTGCCTAGGACAGGGAGTGGGAATGAGGCGTGACTGTAAACAGGCATGAGGGTTTTTCAGGGGGTGATAAAAGTATTCTAAAATTAGATTGTCCTGATGATTGCAAAACTTTGTAAAGATACTAAAATAATTGAACTGTACACTTAAAATAGGTGAATTTTATGGAATGTAGGTAGATGAAGCCGTTTATTTTTAAAAAGATTGAATAGAAGTTTGTGTTTGAAACATAGGAGATATTGGACAGGAAATAATACAAGAAAAAACTAATATGTTAAGCCTGAGTCATAGATAAGCTCTCTCTTCCTGTCCCTTGCTTCCTCCTCCTGAAAGCAGAGTCTTAAGGGGCTAGGACCTGAGCTCAGAGCTAACCTAGGTATTTCAGACACATATCAGCTAGAGAAGGAACTTATAAGGATCCTCAAGTCACGCTTTGAATTTAACCATCCTCACCACAGAGTTGATCTTGGTTGCAACTGGGAAATGCACTAGGGGAAGAGATAGAAACCATGGGGAAATATATAATGTAGTAATATAAATCGGTAGCTCATCCATTAACTTTCTTTTCACTTATTCACTACTCAGACCTAAGTAATCTCTCTCAGATTGAAAAACTGTATATCTTCAGGTTTCCAAGGACATAATGAGTACAGAAATTATGTTGTGTTTACCACAATCAGTACACAGCATTCAAGCTTGAAGGTTCTAAGTCAGTGTGACCCCAGGATGGGTAATATAAGCATTACCTGAGAACTCGTTAGAAGTACAAATTCTGAGGCCCCTCCTCAAACCTACAAAATCAGAAACTAGTTGGTGGGGCAAGCTAGTTTGTGTTTTAACCAGGCCTCCAGGTGATTATTTGCATTCTAATTTTTGAGAGCCACTGCTCTAAATCACATCAATTATATATACCAACCTCACCTGGGAAATGATGACTCCTCAAGACAAGAGCTACTGCCTTGTGAAGGCAGAAGTTAGGATGGCAAATATGGGGCATGAGTGCAGCCACTTCCATCTTCCTTATCCATGCCGGACATCATTAAGTGATCACTGCTTTCTTTCACAGTGAGCCAGGGTGATGGGGGCTTGGGCCAGTCTTTTTGCTTTGAAGTCTGGGAGAAGATAGTTTTACTGGGTGCCCTGCACTAACAGGGAGATGGACAGGGAAGGCCCAGGTAGATTAGAAATTGTAACAGCTCTGAATTTGGCAGAGAGCAAGAGGCTAGTAAAGTCCTGCCGAATCCCTGAGATCTGGGTGGCACATAGAAAATTCAAGATTTCCTACCTGCCCCACCTGGGAGATATGTACTAAAATGCTGGTGGACTACACAAGACGTGGGGTCCAAACAAATGAGTTCACAAAGTGCCAGGACCTCAAATCCAGAATCAGTGGCAAAATGCCAGTTATCAGTATGAGGTCCTATAAGTCCAGGTGGGATCAGCCACATCTGGTGGAAACCATTGCAGGTTGCCCAGTGAGCAGGTATGATAAGGCACATCTCAGTAGATACCAGAGATGATCCCAAGGACAGCTCTGACCAAGGGTCCTTCTTCCAACTGCCATGTTTAAGAACAGTTTGTCCTCATACCCAGAAGCCATTTAGGGGACGGGAGGAAAGGTAGAAGAGAATTTCTTTGGAGAGAGAGGTACACCCCTGATACAGAGTTTGAACTCTTATTTAGCCCAACATTTACCCAAAAGAGAGAGTTGTAAACTGGAAATACCAGGTTATTTTTGAGAAAGAGAGCTACAGAAATCAGTTAAGGTAAGTTATAGAAAGCAAAGTTACATTTGGTTTGCAAACATCTGATATATAACTGTTCATAAAACTACCTATTGAAACGTTATTGATTTCAGATTTTTTTGTCCTTAGGTGGGTCACTCCTGATCCAGGTAAAAGAAATTAGGGGGTGGGGGTGGGGAGTGGGAGGCAGAAGCAAAGGTTGGCCTGGGCCTTGGAGAATTGACCAGCTCCAGGTTTCAACACAGGGTGCCCTTGTCCCATTTCAGAGTCTTTCCCCTTCAGCCTAAAATGTTCCAACAGTTCAT
>PVKY010013789.1:0-10867 GCA_004027775.1 Bradypus variegatus | reverse complement strand
GCAGCCTCATCTAACCTGCTCCAAGCTCAAGAGCTGAGTGCAGGTGCTGAAAACCTCACAGGTGTTCTCCACTGGGATGTTGCAGCTGCACTAGCATGTTGGGGGGCTTGACCCTGCTGTAACCCTTTGAACGTGTCCCTTAGCTTCTCTGGGGCTCAGTTTTCTCCTCTGTAAAATGGAAGTATTGGGTCCACTTCCCAGGCTCCTGTAGATCTGCCGTGCCCAGTCCCTGAGGGGAGGGGCCTCACTCTCCCCACCTCCAGGGGCAGGGGAGTGAGCCAGAGATCCCTGCAGCCCTTCTGTGTAATGGGGCATGTGCTGCATAATGACAACAACTCCACAGCCGAGTCTGTTTCCCCCACCTTCCTGGTCCTCCTGGGGCTTGGATGGAGAGGAGGGAGGATTGTGCCTGTTTCCGGTCACCAGCCCTCAGCCCTGCTGGGCCTGGACCAGAGGAGAATAAGTGAACAAATGGATGGCTGGGTGAATAATATCCTAATGGCAGTTCTGGTCTAGCCCCCTCCGGGTGTCAAGCTCTCAGCACACATCATCTTTCATCCCTGTGGCAGTCCACCCCAGGGTGGTGGTTTCCAAACCTCCTAGGGCCCAGCATCACCCCCAGTCCCTGACCCAGGCCCAGCCAGGGCAGCCATCCCCAAGCTTCCCTGCCACCGCAAGGCATTAGCTGCCTCCCCAGCCTCCCTGGCCTGGCTGGACTTGGAGGGTGGCAGTGGTGATCTCCCATCTACCCAGCCATGAGAGGGCCCACAGCAGACCTACCTTGGCACACCTGTGTCTGTTCTGCTCAGCACATCTTTGAGGGGTCCCATCCCTTCATCTGGTCTCAGAAATAGCCTCTCAGCTTGAGGGTTCCTGCAAGACTTTTTATTAATGCCCCTCACCCCCACCTCATCAAGAAAGGCTTGAGCCTCATGGGCTGCAGAGGACAGGGCTGAGACTAGTGGGGTGGAGTCACTGAGAAACAGATTTAAGACCTCAGTATGAGGTAGAACTTTCTTAGAGTCAAAGCTGCCCAGAATGGAATAGGCTCTTCATAGGTAGTGAATTCTCTGTCCCCAGAGGCATGCAAGTAAAACCTGACAACTTAGTGGGTGCTATCGCAGACATCCACCAGGAGATTCATTTTAATAAGTGACCGTGAAGTCTCCTTCCAATTCTAAGACCACAAATAATATCCTTTTTTCTAGGATTTTCTCCCTATACCATCCCCTTGAGATAGACACATGCTTTAGCAGACCCAATTAAGGGCAGAGGAAAGGGTCATCCAGAGGCTGAAGGAGACTTGTTTGAGGCCACACAGCTGCACTTAGGACCACGGACCCTGGATCAGCTGCCATTTTGTAGAGGCTTCAATTGGTCATCCATGGATCAAGGCCAAGCCTGATGGGAGACCTGAATCTGGCCCAAGAGGCTCCCACGATGGTCCTGAGCTGAGGGTAACAGCCACCAGGTAGTGTGGGAGCTGGGGGCTCCCAGGAAACCAAAGCCAAGTCCCAGGCTCAACTTGGCAAAATGCGGGACACACAGAGGGCAAGGCAGCTCTTTAAGGACCCGAGGACAGGGAACTCTGAAGCCCTGTCCATCCAGCCCTTGGCTGCAATCCCAGGAGAAAGGCAGGAGGGAGCAGGCACCAAAACTCTCCCACACGCCACTTCCTTCTCTGAGGCCTGACAGAGTGCACACTCAGTCTCTCACACATGCTCCAGAGCAGACACACCCAGCACCCACATCAGGCTGGTGCACAGAGACACCCACAGAGTCACACCGTCCCGGGGCCACACGGACGCCCACATGCACACAGGCACGAGTGCCAGCCCTTAGTGTTGTAGTGAGGAGTCAGTGCAATAACACTGTAGTTCCTGGGCCCACCACCTAGTAGGTGTTCAGTAGACAAAGTCACTGTTGGCTCAGGGCAGGGGCTCAGTTGACAAATGACCAGTCACTCATCAAAGCCTGGCATGTGGTGAGCACAGCGTGTTTGTGAGTTATCATTTCCATGATTGTCCACCTGAGGAGGCTCCTGGGGTCTGAACCTCTGAGCCTCGCTTGCAGAGGCCCAGGAGCACCCCCTTCATGGTGCCACCTCCCTGAGGGCCTCGGTGTCCGGGCTGGTGAAAATGGTCCCCAAGCCCTGGCAAAGGCTGGGCTCAGCCTAGGGGCATCCCCAGATAGAGTTGTTGATACTCTGCTGGGACCTGGACTAGAATCTTAGCACTTTAATACAACTGCGTTCTAGAACCACTAACCGCAAGAACCAAAGCCCTTGCCAGCGTATTTCAGACTCTTAAAGACCTCAAAGCATAATCTCAGTATTTTGGAGCTATAGTGAAGGCTTTGAGACATGTGGTCCTCTGCCTCACTCCTGAGACAGAATCCCAAAAGCATGGAGCGTCAAACCAGGAAGAGAACTTTGAGTCCATTCCAGTGCAGTCTGACAGAATCAGACACTGAAGCCCAGAAAGGGTGAGTGGCTGGTACAGGTAGCACAGCGAGTTTAGTGAAAGAGCTGACTGGAACCCGGTCCTTGGCTTCACAGGCTTAGATTAGGCCCTTCTGTGGAGGCTCGGAGGTGTAAACATTTGGACCAAAGCAAGGGCTTTCTGAACTGTTTTTGAAAAGTCAAACCAACAAGAAAAATGGGAAAAGGATGCTGGCTTCCCCTTATTATTTGCGGCGCTTTCCTCTGGGCACTCAGTCTCCACAGCTCTCAGCCAGCCTCCAACTCTGCTCACAAGCTGCTTCCCAGACACCCACGGGCTTCCTAAAACGGTCTCTGCAAGCTAATCCCAGAGGGTGAATGGCAGAGAGAGGGCCTGCGGGGGTGGGGGGGTAGGGGTGCGGTGGGAGGCTGCAGGGGATGCAGGGCATGCTTCCTTAGCTGGCGCAGCCTCGGGGAGTCACGTCAGCGCAGAGCTGGCTGCCCCCCAGTGCTAACCCTCTCCCCAGGTGCTTCAGCCCCTCCCTCACCCTGGAGGGGAGTATGGGGTCCAGTTCCCACCTCTCACTCCTTCCTTCTCACTGCTGATCTCTTGGAAAAGGCTATTTATTTTCCGTCTTAAAACATTTTAAAATTATGTAATAATATGTATTTGTTGTAAAATAGGAGAATGTAAGGAAGAAAATTAAGATCACCTGTAATCAAACCTTCTAAATGAAACAATCATTATCATCTAAACATACATCCTTTCAGACTTTGGACCAAGCACGTATAGAAATAGGGGCTGGTTCTGTACATTATGTTCTGAAACCTATTTTTTCCTTTCAATCTGTATTCACAAACATCTTTCTTAGCTAACCATTGCACTTCTACAATATGATTTTTAGTGTCTGTGTAGCATCCTGCATATGACTACCTCACATTTTTTTCAACCAATCCCTATTGCTGAAAATTTTAGCTTGTTTCTGTTTTTCTCCTGTAAGAAACAACTTATCGTTTATTCTTGAAGTTAATTCTCTGTGCTCATCCTTAATTATTTCCTTAGGACATTTTCCTGGAAATGGAATTACTGATCAAAGGGCTTACCACTTTTAAAAAATAATAAAAGCAAAATTATAATACCATTCTTTCTTTCTGGGTAATATTTAGGTAATAAAGAAAAATTAGAGAATACAGTTCAGGAAAATAAGGCAAAAAAGTGTAAGTTCCTCCAAATCTCACCACCAACTCAGGGTTAAGAATTTTGCTGTAAAACATCTGGGCTTTTTCATATCTATATTTGTGTATGTGAGTGTATACATACTTGCACACATATAGTGGGATTATATATAGTGTACATGGTGTTCCGTAAAACTTTGACCATTTGTTCATGTCAGTAAATTTACATTCACAGGATCCCTTTTATCAGCTACATAGCATTTCATTGCTTTATGTCTCTTGGTATAACCAGTCTCCTAGTGTTGGGCCATAGAGTTCTGATTTTGCTCATGTGTAAATAGCTCTTTGCTGAACATGCTTGGAGCAGCACTCTGCTTCTTGTCCACATACACTCTCGGGCTCTCTAGGAGTGGAGTTGCTGGGCCAAGGGGCTTTCTGTGGTTAACACCGCATCATTTCTGACTGTGAGTCAAACACCAAGAAGGCGTGGATGCTCAACCAGGCAGTCTTATGTCTACAGGGAAGGGCCTGCAATCTTAGAACTAGTCAGGGAGTGTGTGCAGTCTCCATCTCCTGTTCCACAGATTGCTTGCTTAGGGAAGGGCCTAGTCTTGAATTGGGCCTTTGCCCAGGAAGTCTCATCTGTGCTTCTGGCTTCTTCCGGGGAGCCAGGCTCCAAACGCGGCTGAAAGCAGCCATGGGGCACAAGCCAGTTGCTGCTGACTCTCCCCAGCCCACTTCCTGATCATCTGGATAGGCTGTGCACCCCCTCTGGGTCTCCAAATCCCCTTCCCTGTGACCATGAACAGCTGAAGAATGATGGTGTACATCTTACACAAGGCTTCATTGTTCTTAGGAGAGGGAAGATGCAGCCGATATACTGCTGGGGCAGTTGGTGCTTAGGGATTGCAGGCAGGTATGAGCCACTGGCTTTGTGGGGCGGAGGGAGGCCTGGTTAGAGGCCTGAGAGGAGCAAAAAGGGGGCTAAGAGTAACTGCATTGTTCCAAGTGACCAACTTAGAATGGAGGTGCCACCATATAATTGAGGTGCTCAGAGAAGGAAGGGCTGGGAGCCAGCATTGGACAATGGAGGAGAAAGAGCCCTGAGAGGGAGGGACTGCTCAAAGTTTCCCAAGAGGTGGCAGCCAGGCCAGCCCCAGGCCTGTGCCTCTCCATCCCTTCACTCCCCTGCTCTGCTCTCTGAGGTCTTGCTCCATTCAGACTTGGGAAAGGAAAGATCCATCTGAGAAAAAGGCAAACTTAGAATAAGAGACAGACCAACAGAGAGGGAAGAGGGACAGCTGCCAAGGGAGGAGGCCAAGCCATCCAGGCTTCTTGATTGACCAGCACCAGGGTCTAAACGTCATCTGAGTTCTGAAGACCCTCCCAACGGTCAGCTCAGAATCAGCCTCTCAAGCTGAAGAGCTATCAGGGAGGTTCAAATCCTCCCTCCAGGTTATACAGCCCTTGGCAGTTTTCCAAGTGCCCTCACATTCCTGATCTTAAAACTCTGCACCTTGAGCAGGCAGAGTTCCCGGACAACCCTGCCTCTGAAAAAGTGTGTGGAGGGGTGTCTGGCAGTGAAGCCGGCCTGGACCGCAGCTGGAGAATGCGTTAGGCCAGGCAAATCTGTCTCTTTTAACTCTTGCTCCTCATCAAATTCTTAGGTTTATTAATCCCCTCTAGAGCACAGTTGCGCTAACCCATGTTGTGCAACGAGTTAAAATGTTAGCGCTGTTCTGTGAAAATACAGCGAGGTGCGGACACTGATGTGATGCGCTCCAGCACTCTGTGGGCAGCTGGCTGGGGAGCAAGTCCTTGAGGAGGGTCACTGTCTCAGCCCCCCTCCCCAAAAGATATCCCATTTGTCACTTGATTCCCGAGGGGTTCACCCATCCAAGGCCTCCTTCCTCCTCTCTTTCCTTCCCCCCACTCCACGCTGGGACTGGTGGACAGGAGGAGAGGTGGGTGGGTAATGGTTTGCTTCCCTTGCAGACACCCACCCCATGCCCAAGCTTAACTGAGGGAAGCAGGATGGGCAAGAGGCTGCAAGCCTGTGGGCACCCCTCTTTCACCCAGTGGAACAGTTTCTTGGAGGCTGAAGTCAAAGGGGCTTAGAGAAAGGACAGATGCACGCCCTTGGCCACTTCAGCTCAGGGAGCAGGATGGGGAGGCAGGGATTTAAAAATCAAAATTGCAGCAGCTAACACTGAAGAGCTCTCAATTCAGGCCTGGCACTGTCCTAAGTGCTCAAAGTCACAAGAGGTAGGTGCCATTCTCACCCCCATTTTATAGGTGGAGAAAGTGAGGTGCAGAGAGGTTAAGTAACAGGGACAAGCCCTCCTGGCTTCCTAGCCAGCAGGTGGCAGAGCTGGATTTGAGAGAGCATCGTGTCGAACTCAAAGCAGGCCTGATGTATCCGAGCTCCGAGGTCGCCTTTGTTTCCCGGCCTAGATCCTGGAACCCATGCCCTGCCTGGAGGTTTGTGAACCACCAGTGCTAGTGAGGTCCCGGTGCCTAGAACCGTGGTTGCCACATAGTAGCTGCTCAACAAATCTCTGCGGAATGAATGAACAAGATTTATCCTGTGAAGAAGGTGCTAACGTAAAGGAGCGGTGACGGGAGCAGGCGCGTGGAACAGTTAAGAGAGAGACCCAGAGTTGGGCTCACCCAGCTGGGTGGCCTGGGATCAAGCCACTTCATACCCCTAAGCTCCACTTTCCCCTTCTGTAAAATCGAGATGACAGTGCTCTTGTCACAGGGGACTGTGATGATTGCTCTGTGGGTATTCAGCTGCTGTTATTATCGTGATGACTACCCAAGGGCACTGCCAGTGTCTCACCCTGGATCTGGCAAATGTGGTTCCCTCCCCATGCCCCTCCTTCTGGGTGCTGCCAGGGTGTGGGGGGCACCAGGCTGGGCCAGGAAAGAGAAGCTGTGACACCTGCCGCCATCCCCAGCCTCGGCCCGGCTGCTATCCTTAATCCCTCCCAATATCTCTCATCTCCAGGCATTTTCCCTCCTAAACTCTCTCTGTGTTTCCATAGGAACCAGGGAGGGTGGAGATGGGGAGGGGGGCATCCTCCCCCATGGAAGGAAACTTCATTCGGGGCTGTTTGGAAGCGGCCGGCAGTGCCTGGCGGAGCTTCCCCCACGGTTCCTCTCCCCTCCTCCCCAGACCCCTCCTCGAACAGCATGTTCCTCCGACCGTTATTTTTAATGCATTTATCCTGCCGCTTAATTTATCCTGCATTGTGATCAGATTTAGCTGAGAGCGCGCAGCATGCCGGGCCTGCCTGCATATTCATGAGCCGGTCCATTCATGCTGCTGAGAGGATGCCAGGCGGCTGTGGGGAGCAGCCTGGGTCCACGATCCCACTTGTGCCAAGGGCGTCCGGAGTCACAGGTCAAGGGCCCAGGCTAGAGCCAGACAGGTGGGGTACAGGGAAGAGGGGAGATGAGGCTATCTCTGGGCAGAGGCTTGGAACCTTCTCTGCCATTGCTAGTGAAGTCGCTTCAGCTCCTCAGTGTATCATCTGCAAAAAGGGACGGTAACGCCCACTGCCCCGTGGCTCAGGGGCTGCCTCTGTATTGACTTTTATAGTTGTCTCCACATGATGCTTCACTGTGGTTCTGGCTCATGGGGGAGAAATAAGGCAGCAGGATGGTGTGGGAGTCTCTCCTAGGCAGGGGAAGGATGTGGGGGTGGTCATTCCCTCTGGCCCGTGTACACCTGCTCATCTGAGCGCCCCTTGGGCGAGACTCAGTAGGATGCTCCCCTCAGGAGGCAAGAGAAGCCCAAGGAAGCCGCCCCATGTCTGGATGTGTGAGCCCTCCTGGATGCCAGGGAGATGTGCAGGGAGCCTGGGGCTCTGGAAGGGGGCTGGGTTCTCAGCTCTGGGGTCCACTGGCCCATGGGAATACACCACTCACTCATTCCCTCAGTCATTCATTCCATCATTTACTGATGCCAACCTCATGCTGGATGCTGGGGACACACTACCCTGTCCTCAAGGTGGTCTCAACCCTGAGGGAAGTGAGCCCAGGGTTGGAAGTGAACAGGGCCTTTAGATAAGGCTGGATCAAGTGCAGTGGAAGACAAGGAAGTCATCCCCACTGAGGTGTCAGGAAGGCTTCCTGCAGAAGGTAGAATTTAAACTGAACCTTGAAAGAGTGACTGTGAAAAGAGACAAAGGGGTTGGAAGGCCAACTGGGGTCTGAGGGACAGCACAGGCCAAGGCCTGGCAACAGGAACTCTGTTGGGAGATGTTGGTCAGATGAAGGCTGGGAGAACCAGACTTAATTCAGCCATCCCCGGAGCCAGGGAGCCCGAGGGGTCACACCTCTGTCTGTCCCACGTTGGTGCACACGTAGGGGTTGTGTTCTGGTTTGTCGGAGAAAAGGAGAGCTCCCTCCCTGGCCTCTTGATTAACCTATAATTAAATCAGCCTGGACACTATGGAGCCGCACTATCAGTAGAGAGCTGGTGAGGGCCAATGGTGATTTCTCGGCGAACCGAGAGCCCTGCCAGCTGGCTGCAGCCCAGGCCTTGCATGGTAGCCACGAGGGCAAGGGGCAGGAACTGGAGCCCACAGCTTTAGCCAGGAACAAGAAAACCATCAGCTCACACTTGGCCATTTGCAGTGTTCCCATCCACCATCCTGCTTAAATCCTCATCACTATACCACGAGGAGGTATATTATTGACTCCCATTTTACAGATGGAGAAACTGAGGTGCAGAGAGCAGAGGAGCCAGCTAGCCTGGGTTTTGGAATCAGAAAATCTTGGCCTCACAATTTCCAAAGGGCAGAGATGCCCTTTACCATCTGTGTGGCCTCAAGCATAAAGCTTAAAGCATAAAGCATGAAGCATAAAGCTCATCTGCTCAGTACCTCAGTTTCTTCATCCGTTTATGGAGGATAAAATACTGTCCCTTCAGAGCATTGTAGGATTGAATGAGGCAATCCACACAAAGGACTTAGTGCAGTGTATGGCATTCAGCAGGAGCTCATTAAATGCCACTACTTATCATCACACTTTGTTGTCATCACTTGTTTCTTGTTTGTCTTTTCACTAGAATATGGGCCCCCTGAGGACAGGGACCATGTCTGTTTTATTCATTGCTGCGGCCCCAGCACCTATCATTACTTGGTAGTGGTCAATAAGTTATTATCTGAGACAACATTTGTTAAGTAGCGAAGTGCTAAATAAATATTAGATCCTATTTTCTCTATGTTCTGCCTTGTTCTAAAAATGATTCAAGGAGATTATTATTTTATCATCATCAGCAGCAGCAACAACAACAACATCATCACCATCATTTTGTTATTATCACTGTTACATTCCAACTCGGCTATTCAGAGCTGGTCCTTCCTGAAATAGCATTAGGAAAAGTCTAGAAATATGCAGGAGGCTCAGTGGGGGAGGAGTGGAGGAGACCTGGCTTCTAGAGGGGACTGCTGCAGAAAGCTCTGGGCTTCCCAGCCAACCACAGCCTGGGGGTTCCTGGAAGAACCCTTTGCTCTCATCATGTTAGGGGCTTTGGAGTTTCAGAGAGAGCAGAGGGGCTGGAGAGCAGCTTGGATCCAAGAGTTTCCGTCTGTGAGAATTCCGAGGACATTGTGGGTCATCTTTATAGTTTTATCTCAATGCAGCTTTTGTTTTTCAGCCTCACTAGTGGGATCTGAGGTTTGTTACCTAATAACCCTAGAATCTCCAAAAGATTTGCTTTAACTGTGATTTACTTTAAATATGGTCTATTTAAGTGGATTCAAAGTGTTGCCCCTTGCTCAGTACATTCTTTTTCTTCCTTTTTTTTTTATTTTACTTAAAATTTTCCAAAATATAAAACACTCTGCCCACCAATCAAGAGTTCCCCCTTTCCACCCTCCTCCCATCTCCTGGTAATTGCTAATCTACTTTCTGTCTCTACCATTTGCTATTTTTAGATATTTCATATAAATAAAATCATACAGTATTTGTCCTCATGTGCCTGGCCTGTTTCACTCAGCATGTTTTCAAGGTTCATCCATGTTGCAGCACATCTCAGTACTTCCTTCTTCCCTACAGCTGAAGAATAATCCATTGTGCATATGTACCACAGTTTGTTTATTCATCTGGTGATGGACACTTGGTTGCTTCCACCTTTTAGCTATTGTGAATAACGCTTCTGTGCACATTGGAGTACACGTATCCATTTGAGTCCCTGCTTTCAATTTCTTTGGGTATGCACCTAGGAGTGGAACTGGCAGGTCATATGGTATTCCTATATTTTCCTTTTTGAGGACCTGCCATACTGCTTTCCACAGTGGCTGCACCATTTGACATCCTCACTTATTTGCATTCTTGAGGAGGAGATGAAAGGACAATTACCTGGAGCTCACAAACCTGGAGCCTCTCTTACCTCCAGGCACTGAGTAACTGATGCCCGTTACCAGTTACTCATGTGAGGATTCAAAGGCCCCTGTGAACACCTCACTGTGGCAGAGGCCGGTGAGCTTTGCCCCACATTCCAGAAGATGCCTGCCGCTGGCGTCCTGTGGCTCTGCCTGAGGGTGTCCTGCAGCTCCTGCTGAGGAGTACAGTCACCCCAAAGGGCTTAATGCCCCAGGAACTACCCTCAGCCAAGGGGGCTGGAAGTTGGTGGAGAAAGACCTTCTCACCCCTCAGTGAGAAAATTGTCCACAGTGAAAACTTAAGTATCAGCACCTGCTATTGGCTTCCCTCCCTTTCCTGGCTCATTCCCCTCATCCCAGACAAACTACTTGCACCCAAATCCATGTCCCAGCATCTGCATTTGGGGGAACCTGAACTAAGATGCATTCTAAAATTGTGTGTGCCTTACTGCCCTGCAGTAATCATTGAGAGGTATCAAAAATCCGTATATACTCTTGGGAGTGAATCTGTCATGTGAGCTGTAATGGCCGAAGTGTTGAGACCTGCTTCTTGAGGTGGGGGGGGGTAGCTCATCAGTGGATGGTTCCAGTAACCAGGAGCTGCTGGTAAACTGAAGGCAGGTAACAGAGAGCTCTGTACTGTGACTGGTCTCACCTCAAACCCCTTGTCAGGGGCCTCAGATCCTGAGCTGAGGACTCTGCTGAACGAGGGAGGCACTTGTTTTGCTTCAGTGGTCACTAATTAAGCACCTTCTGTGTGCTGAGGATAAAACAGGTGAATAAGAGAGTGAGTGCCCTTGTCCCTGAGGGCAGTGTTTATTGGAGAAGTGAGATGTATAAACATGCAGATAGAGGT
>PVKY010013788.1:0-10866 GCA_004027775.1 Bradypus variegatus | reverse complement strand
AAGGTTTTCACAATCACACTGTCACCCCTTGTAAGCTACATTGCTATACGTCATCTTCAAGAGTCAAGGCTACTGGGTTGCAGTTTGATAGTTTCAGGTATTTACTTCTAGCTGTTCCAATACAGTAAAACCTAAAAAGGGTTTATATTGTGCATAAGAATGTCCACCAGAGTGACGCCTCAACTCCATCTGGAATCTCTCAGCCAGTGAAACTTAATTTCATTTCATTTTGCATCCCCCTTTTGGTCAAGAAGATGTTCCCAGTCCCACAGTGTCGGGTCTAGATTCATCCCTGGGAGTTACATCCTGTGTTGCCAGGGAGATTTACACCCCTGGGAGTCAGGTCCCACGTAGTGGAGGGAGAGCAGTGAATTCACCTGCCAAGTTGGCTTAGCTAGAGAGAGGAAACTTAGTACATTTTAAGCATTAATTGCCTATTCTCTACCTTCACCCCATTCCCTAATAACCTATATTCATATTCTAACACTATGAGTTTGTTCAAAATTCATTTTTACTAATAGAAAAGGAACAGAACATATTTTGTTTTCTGTTCACAGAGATATGCAGGTAGCAATTGTTTTTTTTTTAAACTATATTTATTGATTTGTTGAGGATTGTAATTCCCTTGAGCTGTCTTGGAATTTAAGCTTTCTCACTCTAAATTTATTATAAGTCAGTTGTTGGCTTATATACTGCTTAATTATGTTGTAGAGGGTGATTAAACTCTTCTGTGGCATGTGTGGCAGTTTAAATATATATATTTTCATAAGAGAGAAGAATAAAACTGTAAAAATAAAGTATATTTGTTGTATCAGCACTGTCCAATAGAAATATAATGTGAGTCACAAATGCTAGCCACATATAATTTAAAAATTTTTAGTAGTCCCATTAGAAAGTAAAAGGAAACAAGTTAAACTAATGTTCATACTATATTTTTAACTAGTATTCCAAAAAACTATCATCTCAATATGCAATCAATATAAAATTATTAATGTTGTATTTTACATTCTTATTTTTTTCATACCATGTCTTTGAAATCCGATGTGTCTTAATGACACCTGAATTTAGAGAGCCACGTTTAAGTGCTCATAGCCACATGTAGCTAGTGGCTGTCATATTGGACAAGACAGGTGTCCAACAACATTGAAAGATGAAAAAAAGGTTAGTATCTCACTGATGCTTTAATTTGCATTTATTATGGTTGGGAAAGAATATTGTTTCAGATTTTTATTGGACATTTACATTTCTTTGTAAATTGCTTATTCATGCCTTTGGCCCAGTTTTCTATTGTGTTCATACTTTTTTTTGTGGATATACAGGAGTTCTTTATATGTTAAATAGGTAATTCCCTTTTCTGTCATAGGTTTTGTAAATATTCTTCCCTACTTCTCATTTGTCTTTTGACTTTTTTGGCATTTTTGCAATAGTTAGCTTTTATATCTTTTTATGAAAAATCAGTTATATTTTCTCTTAGGATGTCTATATTTTATCTTTGAATAACCTTTTTAAACTTCCTGAATGTTTTTATAAATTTATTTTGGGGCATTATTAAGAATTTATTTGAATGTCCTTAAAAAAAGTTAATTTTGTTGCTGTTAGGTTGAAATGGCATGAATTACTGAGAAGCAGGCCTTCAAACTGTGCCCCCGGACACTAACTTAATTGTTAGATTTAGTCAAGTGACTTGATGTTGAAGAAAATACTTTTCTCACCACCTCAGGTAAAACAAGCACCTTAAATAGCATCCTCTCTGGTATATCTGAAACAATTGCTTTATTTTTGTGAGCTACTTTTAAACAGGCTTCTTTTGTATAAAATAAAATGTGTTATAAGTCTTAAAATGGCTAAGATTTTTTATCTTTGCTTCTTTCTTTCTCTCTATGCTCTGCCACTGGCCCCTCCCAACCCCCAGTCCCAAATTGCTGGGGTTAATTTAAAAATGTTTATTTCACAGCACACCATTTCAAATGTTAGGTCATTTGAATAGATATGTTTTCAACCAGAATCATGAAAAAGGAACATGAAGTCTTCATGAAAAAGGCACATGAAGTCTTTTTAGTCTAAATTTCTTTCCATTTGGAAGAAATTGCTTATAAAAAAGTTGACCTGTAACAAGCCAAGAGAAATGTGTATTAATTCCACAAAGAGTATCTTTATGGTGTTTATTATACATGGGAAGTAGCTCTTCGTTGATGTTTTGTTAAATAGAATGACAGAATTTGGCAGGATGCATCTTTTTTAAAGTCTTGCCTGTATCAAGCATGTTTGACCTTCAGACATCTCTGCAGAAGAGGCTGGCCCAGCAGAGGCAGCTAGCTCTGGAGGAAGCCAGGCTTGGGTCCGAGTGTGGATAAGACCTCTTACACATGTGACCTTGATCCGAATTGTAACTGTGTTAGTCTTCAGGGCAAAAATGACTGTTCAGACTTTTTTGGAGGGACACACTTACTTGTTTTTACTGGTTATCTCCCTCCTCCAGTATTCATTTGCCTCCCCAGTTCTACCCCACCTGGGAAAGAATGACTAAGATAGGGTTTCAGTTTGAAAAGTTTTACAGTTAAGACCTTTAACCACAGTTATTTGAATGCCTGAGTGTGTATGTAGTCTTGTCTTTTCTATGTAAAGAAGCATAGAACTGGCTTCTCCATCTGGATGTCTAATAGATTTTTTTCTTGATGTGAATTATGCTGTTCCCTTCTCCTAAAATTCCAGCCGTTGTCTGACTATGTAAATCCTTCTTATCCTTCATTGCCCAGTTACAAGGCCCAAATGCCAGAAACGGCCTTTGGGAGACTCCCCACCTCCCCAGGGGAATGGAGCACTCCTTCCTCTGGGTTCCCTTAAGAGCAGTGCTTTAGCATTTAGCAAATTGTATTCTAGACCTTTGTTTGTGACTCACTTCTTTCCTCCTTTTGGAGCAGGACCACATTTATGCATCTTTGTATCTTCTGCAAAATTATCCTGGCAATTTTAGGGTAAATGTACGAGTTATTCTTAAATTGTATTTTAGATGAGTCACCTAAGCATTGAAACTTGGTTTCCTGATCTGTAAAATGTAGCTTTCCACCTCTGGGCATTCTATTTAAACTCCTTTCACCAGGGTCACCCATCAAGTTGAAATTGCCAAATTAGGTGATTTTTTATTTTATGGCCTGTGACATTTGACAGTGACCACTGCTTCTTGAGACTCTTCCTTGAGGCTTCCCACCCATTCTGCCCCTCAGACACATACAAGTCTGCTCACTTTTATACTTCTCTGAAGACTGTTCCCTCTGTTTGCTCCTGTTACTTGACCGTGTCCGGCCTTTAGAATTCTGCCCTGGGTCTTGTCTTTCCTCTGCTTTAGCTGTGTACACGACTTTCCCCCAATTATGTCTGTTTCCAGCTATCTTCTGAATCTGCATACTTGTTCCTGGGACATTCTTCATACTAAGTATACCTGATTAGAGAATTCATTTCTCCCCCTGAAACCTGCTCTTCCTCCTCACTTTTCCCCACCTTGACTGATGTTATCACCCACTATGACTATTCTCTTATCCCCTTATCTAGTGAAATCCTGACAGTTTTATCACCTGAGTGTTCTTTGAATTGCTTCTTTCCTTTCCATCCTCCCTGCAACTGCAGGCCCTCCTTGATTCTCAAGGGGCCCATAACAGTAGCCTCCTACCCTGTTTTCAGGCCCTCCTTATTCTCTTCCTTCTTTGCAGAACTGCTAGTAGATGCTTTCCAAGAACAGAGAGTGGGTCACTTAATTTTCTCATTTAGAAAATCGTCAATGGGTTTTCATCACTTACAAGTTAAACCATAAAGAGCTTGGAATGCCCCTTCCCTTTTCTGCCAAGTCAGTGGTTCTCACACCTTGAGGATCATCTGAACATGTGAGAGTGTGTGTGTGTGTGTGTGTGTGTGTGTGTGTAAATACAGATTTTGGATCTCCCAAAAGATTTTGAATGAGTCTATCTGGAATGAGGCTCGATCTCATATTCTTTATCTATAACATGACAATGTTGAAAATAGATGATTATAAAGAGTATAATTACTTTGTGTCAGTGATCCTAGACTGCTTCTATACTAATGATCACACTTTGCTTTATATTGTGTAAATATACACATATGGTGAGAGAGAGAAGGAGGAAAGGAGGGGAACAAAAGAAAAGTTACGGGGAAGGAGGGATGGGCAGACTGGCTTCTCAGAGGGTTGTGGAGATCCTATGTTTAGGAGCTACTGCTCTGGCCCCAGCTCTTATGCCACCTACTTTTTTACACTTACCTCTTAATACTCTTTCCTCTGAGGTATTCTTAAACTGCTTTCTGTATAACCCTTAAAAATGTACTTGAATGTGGAGTTGAAGTTCCTTGTATATGCTTTTGCTTTTTCTACTAGATTCTAAACTCAACCAGGGTTTAGCTTACTCATTTTTAGATTTCTTATGGTTTGTTCATTGTAGATGCTTTATAAATTTTTGTTGAATTAAGAGAGCTTTGAAGGAAAGTTCTTAACTATAAGAAGCTATGAGATGTAAGTAGTTATTAATATCAAGAATTTTTTCTGATATAGTTATTTTTTGCTTGAATTTCTTTTTTCAAGTACAGCTAGAACCCTTTAGGGGAGAAAAAGTGCTTAGAACCTGTTGGAAAGACATTTTGCTTGCAATGTCTGTTTCAAACAACAATGGTACTACTTAGGCAATGAACAACAATGTTCAACTGTTTTTCTCCTTGTAATGCAAGAAAAAGAAGATAGTTGTCTGTGTTTAGGCAGAGATATCTCCATATCTTTATGAAAACATCTGCGTGTAGTTGATGTGACTTGTTCATAATTTAGATGTTTAAAACAGTGATTTTTTGTGTGTGGTGATATGTTGTTTTTGCAAGTTTATAATGTCAGTGACCTTTTTATTTTTCTTATATATTTTAAGACATACTTCCCTTAGGGATGTTCTCATAAGAAAGAAAGGGAGGATTGTTCCTAGTCTTTAAATGCCATAAGGAGTTCTCATTCTTCTTGGCCTTTACTTTGTTGTTTTGCTAGGGCAAAAGAATACTGTGGGAGAAAACAGACCAGCAGCAGTATTACGTTTATGTTATTTCATATCTGCAAGTTAGGAGCAATGTAAGTTCCTATCAAGTAATGAGAAAATTTAAAAATTGACTTGAGTGGACTTGGGAATAAATGCTTCCCCTGTTGGCTTTCTGAAAATTACTTTCCCTGTTATCATTTCATCCATATTTTGCATCATGAACCAATCCTTGAGATAACTCAGAGCTAAGATGCTTGGTTTCCACTGTTTCACAACTGGCAATTTTTAAGCCAGCGGACTCCCCATTCACTCCCACTCCCACAAATGACTGTAGAGCTTAATATATAGGATAATAAGTGTGATCAGGATCCTCCCAATCTGAGTTCTGTCTACCCTCAGGGATCTTGATTCTGTCCGAGAGCACTTTTGGAGAAACTGAGCTCTTACTTTCTGCCAGTTACAGGATTACCTAAACTATTAAGGCAATTTTCTCTATCCCTTAATTCAGTAGTTACCCTGTGCTTTCCATTTCTGTGTTCTGCACCGCAGCACCCTCCAGGTTCTTCCAGGTGTCCTCCCATGTGTGTCATCGTGCTGTACCATGTGTCTGCCGGATGTAGTACAAGCGGTACGCATCTGACTCTTCTTGGAACTCAACATACTTATTCCTGGGAAGGCCTTGATTTTTTATTTTTATTTTATTTTATTATTATTATTTTTTTAACGTAAACTAGACAATCTTAATTTTATATAACCTTGGTGTTTTTGTCCTGAGAATTTGAGTGTAACATCAAATGAAAAATTTCAAGTCTGTGTCGCTAATATGACATTTTAATTTTTCTTTACAGGTCAACTTTGTAGTGTGCCAAGTCTTTGCCTTGCTAGCAGCCATTTGGTTTCGAACCTATCTACGTTCAAGCAAAACTAGCTCTTTTATAAGACATGTAGTTGCTACCCTTTTGGGCCTTTATCTTGCACTTTTTTGCTTTGGATGGTGAGTAATTATTTTGATCATATTTAAATAAAGACTGTGTGGATATGTTTGAGATTCGAGTGTGTAGAAAGATATAGTATGTAGAAAGATATATTATGTAATATATTTTTGTTCTTCAATTTACTTATAAAGTTTCTCTCATGGGCCACCTTTTTAATTTTTCATTTTGTTTTCAATAGACAAATTAAATAGCGGGGCATGGGCTGTTGATTTTTGCAGATTATCCTCTCTTCAAAGTTTGGTCTCAAAAAGAATCATATAGATATATAATTTATAAAGAAAAAGGATACAAAGACATTTATTCTGTCATGAGTAGTACTTTTCACTTATTTTGCATATCTTTTATGCTAAAATAAGCCATTTAAAATATTGTGGTTTTGTTTTCCCTCTGTACAAGTAGCTTTTAGAAGCTCTGGCAAAGCCCATTGATAGAACTCTGTGACCATTTTTCAAACCTGCCATTAGGGAAAAGAATTGTTTGTTTGTTTGTGGTGGGGAAGGATTATTTAAGATGGTAAGCTTTTGTTTATGATCCTTGAGACGGTGTGTGTGTGTGCGCGACTGCTTGTGCGTTTGTGTGTCCTTCCTTTAGCTGCCTTTCTCAGTCAGCTACCCTGAAACCTTTAAATTCAGAAACACCATGCTTCCTGTTTACTGTGGGGAACTGGTTGTGTGTGACAGAAGAAATCAGGGGACGAGACTGCCTTGACAACGCAGCAGGGACTCTTGAAGGAAGGGCTTCTTTGTGATTTCTTTATGAGTTTTCTTCTGAAGTGAAAACTTACTGTGCTTGCTCATTTGCTATATTGTTTACACACTCACAGATAAGGATTTCTAGGTTTGCTCTTCTGTATACTGTTGTTTGAGATGAGAATTCCCTGAGAATATAAAACCACACTCACCTGGTCTGTGGTTTAGTAGTTTCTGTTGTGGGGTATAGCTCTGTGGGACTTTGATAAAGCCTCTGTGTTGTTCTAGCATGTTGTTTTTTTATTTTTTGAGGGTTGGAATATACTGGTATTTTTAATCCAATTTTTGCCTCTGGCAATTGCAGATGTTTCCTAGAAACTCCTGACACATCAGTCCGGGGTTATTTATTCAACCTCTGCCATATGTGCCGTGAGGCCAGCCGTCTGGTAGCACTGTCCATGGTGGGTGTAGTCCTTAGATGAAATCTAAGGGTAGTCTGTTTCACTTCCTTGACAGCATCGTGTTTATTTTATCAAAGTTTTCTTAGGTTTCCCATATGATACTGTTTTACCACTTAATATGCATTATGTCATGTGGTAGTGGATGCTTTTTAAACTTTTTATTATGGAACTGTAAAAGTACAGAGAGTAATATAATAAACCCCCATATACCCATTACCCAGCTTCAATAATGATTTAAATTTTACCACTCTTATTTTATCCTTTCCCCTACTTATTTTTCTTGAGTATTTTAAAGCATATCCCCGTCTATATATTGAAACCACAAGTACTTCTGTATTCAGTATATATTTGGGTAGTAAATTTTAATGAGGGGTTGGGGATGACTTATAGTTCAGGTTGCCCAACTCCAGGGGGCACTATTTGCTTTGCAGTCTATGTGATTAGTGCCCCCTTGAGTACAAGATTAGAATGTAAATAGGGTCTCCTGGGTTACAACATTGAGGTACTGCCAGAGATAGTAATGCATCTCTTTACTTAGAGATCATTTACCCTGGGGTGTTCTCTGTGAAGCCTTCTTGATGCTGTATAGCATAGTGTCACAAGGAACCTGCTTTAATGTCAAGTAATCCTAAGCATTTCAAATTATATATGGTAGGGTTCCTCCCCTTCCGGCGCTGCGGTGTGGGCTCTTGTTGGCTTTTTGCGCCTGCGACCTCGGGGTTCCCTCGGTGACCCCGACCCTCGGCGTGGCCGCATCCTGCGTCTTCCCCATGGCGTGTGCCGCTGCAGGTCCGGTGGAGCTGGGGTTCGCGGAGGAGGCCCCGGCCTGGCGCCTGCGGAGCGAGCAGTTTCCCAGCAAGTTTTTAAGAATCAGCTCCCCAGGAAAAATGACTTTTACTCCTATGAGCCACTTTCTGAAAATCCTCCCCCAGAATCAGGAGAATCTGTTTGTCTCCAGCTGAAGTCTGGTGCTCATCTCTGCAGGGTTTGTGGCTGCCTAGGCCCCAAAACATGCTCCCAGTGTCACCAGGCCCATTACTGCAGTAAGGAGCATCAGGCTCTGGACTGGAAGCTGGGACATAAGCAGGCGTGTTTACCAGATAATTTGGATGATACAATCCCAGATCAAAACTTCCTTTTCCCAGAATTTGAAATTGTAATTGAAACAGAAGATGAGTGTACTCCTGAAGTTCTGGAAAAGGAAGTAAC
The DNA here is from genome assembly GCA_004027775.1 of Bradypus variegatus. Taxonomy (NCBI): domain Eukaryota; kingdom Metazoa; phylum Chordata; class Mammalia; order Pilosa; family Bradypodidae; genus Bradypus; species Bradypus variegatus. The sequence goes on along the minus strand of PVKY010013788.1, from coordinate 2,491 downwards.
TCGGAGCTTATAGGGAGCATGGATGAAGCACTTGAGGAAGATTTGGATTCTCTGGCAAAACACGAATCCAGGGAAGATAAAATTTTCCAGAAGTTTAAAACTCAAATAGCCCGTGAACCAGAACAGATTCTCAGATATGGCAGAGGGATTGCTGCCATCTGGATTTCTGGAGAAAATGTCCCTGAAGAAAAGGATATTCCAAATTGCCCTTGTGGTGCCAAGAGAATATTTGAATTCTAGCTCAGTGAAGAAAGCCCCAGCCATTACACTTCTCAGGACTGTGACTCAGAGAAGGGTGGAGATAGCACAAGCAGAGAGAGAGAGAGAATTGAAATGCTAATAACCTCCCCCTAGGGGGTCTATCATCTCCAAGAGGAAAGGGGTGGGCCCTTTCTATTTATAACCAGACCCCAGAGCTTGGGGGAACACGGCCACACCTCCTCACACCAGTCAAGAATTATAGGCTAATAGGCACCACCTGCTGGGCAGAAAAGCACAGTGACCTGAGGCACAGGGTGGAGCAGTTTTCTAAGACACACCCTCAGGGAACCCAGATACCGAATACTTCTTCCCTCTGGGACCTGAGCCTGTTCTGGTCTGAGAAAGCCTGATTGGATAACCAATGAAACTATGCCTAGACAACAGGATTACAGCCTACACTAAGAGGAACAAACTTATGGCCCAGTCAAAGGAACAAACATATACATCATCTGAGATACAGGAATTTAAACAACTAATGCTAAATGAATTAAAAAAGTTCAGAGAAGATATTGCAAAGGAGATAGAGGCTGTAAAGAAAACACTGGGCATACATAAGGCAGAAATCAAAAGTTCAAAAAAAAACAACTAGTAGAGTGTATGGAAATGAAAGGCACAACACAAGAGATGAAAGACACAATGGAAACATACAACAGCAGATCTCAAGAGGCAGAGGAAAGTGCTCAGGAACTGGAGACCAAAACACCTGAAAGCCTACATGCAAAGGAGCAGATGGAGAAGAGAATGAAAAAAATATTAGTAACGTCTCCAGGAATTTAAGGATGAAACAAAGTTCAATAATATACGTATCATTGGTGTCCCAGAAGAAGAAGAGAAGGGAACAGGGGCAGAAGCAATAATAGAGGAAATAATTAATGAAAATTTCCCATCTCTTATGAAAGACATAAAATTACAGATCCAAGATGCGCAGCGTACTCCAAACGGAAGAGATCTGAATAGGCCTACGCCAAGACACTTAATAATCAGATTATCAAATGTCAAAGACAGAGAATCCTGAAAGCAGCAAGAGAAAAGCAATCCATCACATACAAAGGAATCTTAATAAGACTATGTGCAGATCTCTCAGCAGAAACCGTGGAGGCAAGAAGGAAGTGGTGTGATATATTTGGGATACTGAAAGAGAAAAACCACCAACCAAGAATCCTGTATCCAGCAAAGCTGTCCTTCAAATATGTGGGAGAGCTCAAAATATTTTCCAACAAACAGACAATGAGAGACTTTGTGAACAAGTCACCCGCCCTACAGGGGATACTAAAGGGAGCACTACAGAATGATAGAAGACAGGAGTGTGTGGTTTGGAACACAATTTTGAGAGATGGTCGCACAACAATGTCAGTACACTGAACAAAGATAACCATAAATATGGTTGGGAGAGGAAGGTTGGGAGCATGTGAGACACCAGAAGAAAGGAGGAAAGATGAAAACTGGGACTGTGTAACTTGGTGAAATCTAGAGTGTTCAACAGTTGTGATAAGATGTACAAATATGTTCTTTTACAAGGGAGAACAGGCATATGTCAACCTTGTAGGGTGTTAGAGGTGGGGAGGCATTGGGGGAGGGATGCAATCAACATAAACTAGAGACTGTAACTAATAGAATCATTGTGTTATGCTTTGTTTCTTTTCCCTCTTTACCTTCTTTGACTTGCCCTCCAGCCTTGTGGAAGAAATGTAGATGCCCTTATATAGATAGTGGTGAAGGTGGTGAACACATAAATATATGACCATACAGAGAACCACTGATTGTTTACTTAGGATGGAAGGTATGGTGAGTGAACAAAACCATATTAAAAAAAAAATGAGTTGATGACAAAACCTTGAGGGCAATATACTGAGTGAAATAAGCCAGATACATAAGGACAATTATTGCAGGGTCTCACTGATAGGAACTAATTGTAATATGTAAACTCATAGACATGAAATATAATATAATGTACCAGGATACAGGACGAGGCTTAAGAATGGAGCAGTTGCCTAGTATTAGCGAAATGTTGAACTAGAATGAACTTGGATGTTTGGAAATGAACAGACGTGTCGGTAGCAAGATGTGAGAATGACTAACAGTGCCGAATGGTGTGTGAATGAGGTGGAAGGGGGAAGCTCAGGGTCATATATGTCACCAGATGGAAGGTGGGAGAGCGAAAGATGGGAAAGTATAAAACTGAATCCTGTGGTGGGCAGTGTCCATGATTAACTGTGCAAACATTGGAAAT
>PVKY010013787.1:0-10866 GCA_004027775.1 Bradypus variegatus | reverse complement strand
CACAGTATGATCATATAGTTATGCGTTCATCACCACAATCTATTTCTGAACATTTTCCTTACATCAGAAAGAATCAGAATAAGAATAAAAAATAAAAGTGAAAAAAGAACACCCAAACCATCCCCCCCATCCCACCCTATTTGTCATTTAGTTTTTATCCCCATTTTTCTACTCATCCATCCATACACTAGATAAAGGGAGTGTGATCCACAAGGTTTTCACAATCACACTGTCACTCCTTGTAATCTACATTATTATACAAACATCTTCAGGAGTCCAGACTGCTGGGATGGAGTTTGGTAGTTTCAGGTATTTACTTGTAGCTATTCCAATACATTAAAACCTAAGAGGTGTTATCTGTGTAGTGCATAAGAATGTCCACCAGAGTGACCTCTTGACTCCATTTGAAATCTCTCAGGCACTGAAACTATTTCATTTCATTTTGCATCCCCCTTTTGATAAAGAAATACTCTCAGTCCCACGATGCTGGGTCCAGATTCATCCCCAGGAGTCATATCCTGCGTTGCCAGGGAGATTTACACCCCTGGGAGTTGGGTCCCACGTAGCGGGGAGGGCAGTGAGTTCACCTGCTGAAGTGGCTCAGTTAGAGAGAGAGAGAGGGCCACATCTGAGCAACAAAGAGGCACTCAGGGGGAGACTAACTTGAGCCATTTTTAAGTATAGCTTCTGTTTCCCTTGTTGACTATGATTTAGATTCTTCCTCCACATATGCTAGATAAATATTCCCCTTTACTCCTCAACTCTCTACCAGCCCCTCCATTGCCCCAGGACTCTTTCCCCTGAGGGCTGCCCTCCAGTGGGTGGTGATGGGTTTGCAGCAGCCACTGCCTCCACCACCAAAGCCAGCCACCATTACTGTGGTCATCCCCACAGCAACCACCACCACCAATGCCACCCGCCTCACACCCCCACCTGGTTTTCATCACCACCATCATCGCTGCAGTAGCCACCATCACTGTAATTTCATCACCATCACTGCCACTACCGACATTTACACAATACCCAGCAGTATCACCTCCGCCAAGGTTCCCATCTCCATCATACCACCACTGCCCCCCTCCACGGTATCACCACTACCTTCATTACCCCAGGGGGCCTCACCCTGCAGAAGGTCCCTTCACTGATAAGCCACAGTGATGCAGACCAGCCGGGGGAGGAACCCCCTTAGAGACCCCCTAGACTGATGGGACAGGCAACCCATCAGAGAGTTCCCAGACTGATGAGGGAGGTATGGTATTTCCTTAGGGATTCCCAGATCACTGGGGAAGGCATTTCCTCAGCAAGTTCCTTCCCCATACTGATGACTAAGAGAGCATTTTCAAAGAGCTACATTCTGCCTAAGGCAAAATCTCTTTGGGGATCCCTTTGACTATTGGGTGAGGGCCGTCTCCTCTTGGAAGTCTGAGACTGCTGACAGATGTCAGAATATCCTAAGGAAAGGGACAGGGAGAGAAGGGAGATACTTTAAAGAGGCTATCATTTGAGAAAGTAGAGTGAGTATGCATATAATAAACAAGACTACAAAGTATACAATTAGGGAATTGCAAATTAGAACAACATGGAGAAACCACTGCATACTGATTAGAATGACTAAAATCCAAAACACTGACAATACCAAATGCTCATGAGGATGTGGAGCAACAGGAACTCTGGCTCATTGCTGGTGGGAATGAAAAATGGCACAGCCACTTTGGAAGACAAGCTGGCAGTTTCTTACAAAGCTACACACAGGCTTACCACACCATATAGCAATTTTACTCCTAGGTATTTGCCCAAATGAGTTGAAAACTTATGTCCACACACAAACCTGCACATTAATGTCTGTAACAGCTTCATTCATAATTTCCAAAATTTGGAAGCAACCAAGATGTCCTTCAGTAGGTGAATGGATAAACTGGTATATATATATATATACAATGGAATATCATTCAACAATAAAAAGAAATCAACTATTGAACCAGGAAAAGACATGGAGAAGTCTTAAATGCAAATTGTTAAGTGAAAGAAGCCAGCCTGAAAAGCTATGCACTGTATAATTTCAACTATTTGCTTTTCTGGAAAAGACAATACTATAGAGACATTTTTAAAAAAAAGAAATCAATGATTGCCAGGGGCTGGGGGAAGGGAGGGAGGAAGGGGTGAAAAGGTGGAGAACAGGACATTTTTAGGGCAGTATCTGTACTAATGGTAGATATATGACATCATGCATTTGTCAAAATTCAGAACTGTATACACAGAGAGTGAACCCTAACGTCAAGTAGGGACTTTAGTTAATAATAATGTATTGATATTGCTTCATCAATGTGACACATGAACCACACTAATGCAAGATGGTAATAAAAGGGGAAACCGTGTATGCACGGTGAGAAGGAGTATATGGGGACTCTGTGCTTCTTGTGCAATTTTTCAGTAAACCTAAAACTGTCTCAAAGATAAAAAAAATTTAATATTTAAAAAATTCAATATTAAAAATATTTTTTAAAATATTAAAAAAACACAAAAAAGTGGATGAGCCTCATGCCTTCTGCGGCTACCAAATAGGGGTGTCCTCTGTGGTGAGGCCTTCAGAGAAGGCAGCTCTGGGCTGAGTGGGCCCCTTGCTGCTCTCTGTCCCAGGGCTCCTGCTTCTCTAGTGACAGCCCAGGTGACCTTCTGCTTGGGAGTGGTTGGCCACTGGGTGCCAGGCTCACGTTGTTTCCACAGCTGCTCCCTACTTCCAGGTTGTGTCCACCCCGCCTGGCGCCAGCTCTGGCAGCCCCAAGAGCAGATGCGGGGCCCAGGGTCCCAGAGGGCCAGGAATGTGTGGAGAGGGGCCCTTGGCCAAATCCAGCGGAGCTGCCTCCTCCCCCAAGGGCAAGGAATAATGACCAGGAGCTCAGGTGTCTTCCTTCTACCTTGTGTCTGACCATGAGCTGTACCCTGACCAGAGCACCCTCATTTGGGGACTCCCAGCTCATCTCTCACTTTTATGACATCCAATTGTGTCCAGCGGTTCTTTCTGGTCCCTCAAGGTTTCATTCTGCCTTGCCAGATTTCTCTTTCAAAATCCCATTTGATCTTCCTGGCCACGTGGGATATGACTCCTGGGGATGAATCTGGACCCGACATCATGGGATTGAGCACATCTTCTTGACCAAAAGGGGGATGCGAAATGAAATGAAATCAAGTTTCAGTAGCTGAGAAATTCCAAATGGAGTGGAGAGGTCACTCTGGTGAACATTCTTACACACTATATGGATAACCCTTTTTAGGTTTTAATGTATTGGAATAGCTAGAAGTAAATGCCTGAAACTGCTGAACTGCAACCCAGTAGCCTTGACTCTTGAAGTCGTATAGCAACGTAGCTTACAAGGGGTGACAGTGTGATTGTGAAAACCTTGTGGATCACACTCCCTTTATCCAGTATGTGGATGGATGAGTAGAAAAATGGGGACAAAAAACTAAATGAAAAATAGGGTGGGGGGTGTTTTAGGGTGTTCTTCTTTACTTTTATTTTTTTATTCTTATTTTCACTTTTTCTGGTACAAGGAAAATGTTCAAAGGATAGACTGGGGTGATGAATGCACAACTATATGATAGTTTTGTGAACAAACTGATTGTACACTTCAGATGATTGTATGGCATGTGAATATATCTCAATAAAACTGAATTTCAAAAAATCCCATTTGAGGCTCATCCCCTACAGGAAATCACCCCTGGTTTTCCTCCTTCCAGCATAGAGCTCAGAATGTGGGTGCATTTCTCACGAGAGTCAACAGTCATTCCGTCATCTAGCTACACAGTAACTCCAACTCTGACCCCAAGCAGAGCCCTAGCCTTGACCTCTTCTTTACTCCAAACCTGACCACAGACGGACTCTAACCCTAACCAAAAATAGGGTCTAACCCTGTCTCTAACCACCCCCCAATCCTCCCCGCAGGCTCTCAGGGAAAAGCCCCTGGTTGCTAAGGAAAACCAGGTAGGCAATTGTGGCAGCCTCTGCCCCTCTGCAATGGTTAGTTTTCACACAAAATAACAGCTTCCACGAAGAGAGAGTGTGTGAGTGTGTTTCCTTTATTCTACCTAGAATCCCTTTCGCCACAATTGCACTCCACCTCCCCCGGGAACAGAGGAGCTGGGTAGCGCACTCTGGCTACAGCGGAGGGGTTCGCAGCCGCGCAGGCAGCTTCAGGGGGGCCGCGGCCGCCTAGCGGGCCCGGATGTCACTGCGGAGGCGGCGCGCTCCTCCTGCGCTCGGGCCGGGCCGGGAGTTGGTGGTGGTGCCAGTGGGAGGCAGCCGCTGGGACACGCAGACCTTTGGAGCTTCTGTTTGTCACTCAGACGGTAACCCTAAGAAACGACACCCCACCAAGAGGCCGCCCCCACTCCGCCCCGCCTTTCATTCCACATCATCGCGCTCACTCTCATTCTCCTTCCCGCTTGTATTTTATTTTTAGCCTCTCTACCTTTTTCACACCGTCGCTCTCTTTCGTTCTCATCCAGTTTCTCTGTCTTCCTCTTTCAGCCCTCCCTCTTCTTTCCATGGCAAAGTCTTATGCATGCCCTTACTTGTTTGGGAAGTTTAGCCCCTCCTGACTTCTCAAGCTGTGGGGGCTCGAAGTCTTGCCTCTTTAATCAGAGATCTGAGCTGCACTTCCCTTGTCTCTTCCACGGCAGAGCCTGGGCTGCTGCAAAATCCCGAAACACCAGAGAAGGGGATGCCTGGGAGATTCATTGCCCCTATTTAACAAAGGAGGAAAATGGAGATCCCCAAAAAGGAAGGATGTTGGGGACAGAGCTAGAAGCCAGACTGTCCTCCACCCCACCAATGCCGTGTCTTTTCCTCTCTTGTCCACCCATCACTACTGGTTTCCAGTGAATTTCATTTAGTCCCTATGGGCTGGCCAGTGATGTAGGACTATAATATCAGATGATCCTTAGACACATGAAACAGGTCTAGTACTATGAGGTCAATTTCTCAATATAGGAAAGAGAGGTTGAGACCAAGTGAGCTGAACTGGAAGCAAACAGAATGGTGAACTTGGTCCAAACATCAAGCTCTGCCTCTCCTGGTCAGCTAACTAGATGGGTGGACGGATGAACAGACCAACTGAGTTCTGAGTAAGACAGTGATGTGAACACAGGTGTCTCACCCACTCATGCCACCCAGGTACTCTCATTGAAATGACCGATTTATTAGATAGGTGGAAATAGGAAATGTGCAGAATCACTAAAAGTAAGGAAGAGTTCCACTCACACCCAGATCATCAAGAGAGATTACAAGCCAATCTGCAGTGGCCACCCTGGAGGAGAGTGAGCAGAAGACAATCTGCAGGTCCCACCACCACTCTCTAATCTGAGGAATGAGGGTTAGGGGAGAGGATGGACTGGGGAGCAGATGAGGAGCAAACCACGGGGCTTCCTCCCACAGGACAGAGCAGCAGAAGGTCTAACAGGCCCTGGGAGCCTCTTAGATGTGGCAGTGACATCCCTCAGAAAGCCCAAGGGAAGTTGAGTTTGCCCCTGGTGTAGTGGGCAGTGATCCATGGAGAGAGGCTAAGTCTAGCTGTGGTTTGTACCTGCCATGAAGACTGGACCCAGCAGGAAAACTTGAGGTAGAAAGCACCTTCCCCAAACACTGAGCAGCATCTGGGAGACAGCTCCACGCTAGGACTGCCCCCTTCCCACTCCCAACTGACCGTGCAAATTATCACCAGCCACCTCTCCAGCTTCGGTCTGGCAGGATGATTTGTACAGCAATCAAGAGGATGTGAAGGGAACTAAGGAAAAGCCACTCATTGGTTGCACTGTTTTGGTAAATACCAGGTCTTATCAATCTGTCTTTAGGACTAAGCCAGAAAATCCAACATGGACCAAAGAGATTCTGTACAATAAAGCACCACAATCAAGGTAAAAATATTTGCTTTTATCAAATATTCAATACAGGAAACAGAGGGAAAATCTGCATTTTGTTCTCAAATAATTCAAGAAAATACGAACTCTATAAAAAAGAGATAAAAGATGAGACAAAGAAATGAAACAGTAGTTTGAGATGAAAAGGGTGATGGCTAAGAGTTTGAGAGGAAAGAGGAGCTTGGTGATGGGGAATGAGAGTAAGGAAACTAGAAATGCCAGAGCAGAAATGAAAACTTCATTAGAAATGGAAAGAGGGTTTTGACACAGCAGAAAATAGAATCATGATGTGAAGGATATTTGAGACCCTTTCTCAGAATGCCAAGGAAAAGAAAAAGGAGATAAAGTGATTACAAGAGAACATGGTATTGTGGAAGGTAGTTGGTATTCCTGAAAAAGAAATCAAAACCAAGGAAACACAGCACCAAAACTGAAACACCACTTTCCTGAGTTGAAAAAGGATCAGAAAAGGAATCAATCAACACCTGGATGAACACCTATTGAAATTTCCAAATTTCAAAGATGAAGAACATCCATGATGAAAAAGGGGAAAAGCCAACCTTTTACTTAGTTTCTGTTTAATGCAAAAAATTAATAATAATGGAGTAAGATTTGTGGTGCTTAAGTTTGTGACCTGAAACCGAAACCAGTCAAGATGCCATGTGTGAGGGCTGCAGTCACATAGGGACTCAGGAGTATTGCATCCATGTACTCTTCCTAGAAGATTGTGTGTACACACATACACAGATTTGAAGACATAATCCAGCCAATAAAGAAATCAAGAAAGAGGAGGGTGTAATGTAGAAAGACTGGCAGTGAACACTGAAATCTGTTAAATACAGACTTGGATCTGACTAATTGTGCTTAATATGGTTTAGAGAAAAATGACTGCAGTTGTCAAAATTTGAAGAGAAGAGACCTGAGACTGAGACGGCTGTTTCTATGTGCGGCTTCTATTATGAAGTCATTAATTCTTTGATGAATGCTTTGATGAGCGTGCATGTATCCATATGCCAAAATTCATTAAGCAGTGCACTTAAGATTTGTGCCTTTTACTGTGTGTGAGTTATACCTCAACGAAAAATAAATGAAATGAAAAAAAAAAAGAAACAGAATCCACTTATATCAAATGCATTGGAACACCCACTATTGAGAAGGGCCACCCCTTGTCCATATGACATATTTGGTGAGTTAGAACTGTTAAAAAATGTAGCAATAAATTTACAATTCTTTGATGGTTAGGATGACACAATACCCCTGCAGCATAAAACCTGCACAACCCTATGGGTTAGCCCCGGCAACCCTGCCTGCCATAACCCTGTCCCCCAGGCCTCTGCCTCCATCTAGAGTTAGAGCAGACTGCTGTCAAGTTCTTTTCTTGCCTGGTTCACTTCCTTGCTACAATGCTACAGTGGATGACTCTCACCCCTCTAGACTCCTGGGAAGTCCCCTGTCTTTTCCTAAATCAACCCATGTATACTGAGGCCTGCTGGGGGCTAGGGGGCAGGGCCTACAGTTGGTCACCACTGTCCTGTTTTGTGACCAGGCACCCTAACGGAGGAAGCACATAAATGGGCACATTCACCCCAGAAGCCCTGGGCTCCTTAGGGAACCCGCTGACCTGGAGTGGGCTGCAGCCACTCCCACTCCCCACAAGCCTGTGCGAAGCCAGTTCCCTGGGTCTGCTCTGTGCCACCTGTCCCCTAAGGGCAGCCAACATCTCTAACCTCTCTTTCTCTTCCAGAAAGGATGACACCAATTGCAAGAATTGAAGAGAGACTTTTATTCTCATGAACTGGAAGCTTTTCAAGTGTTCATTTCCCCTTGACAGGTGTAGAGCCTCATAATTCTTATCATAGAATTAATGAATCAAGTCTCTTTCAAGGAATAAATGGAATTAATCCATTTTAATGGCTTCCTGTTTTAAAGAGGTAAATGACACTAGAATTGGCGTGCATCTTTCTTCAAAGGTGAATTGTACAAATCGTAACAAACAAAACGTCTAAGACTGACAAAATCCTTGTGAGAAATTATCCCAAAATTGTGCCTGTTCGTTAAATTACAAAAATTACAAAAGAACACAGAAGGATTTACTCATTAACCTCAAACCAGGCCTTAGAGATATGACTGATGTTCACCATGGTCGATAACTTCAGTCCCAAGAGTAGTTATTAAAGGTGTGGGAGTGCGTCCTCCCTTTGAAGCAAATGCCCAGTTGTGCATACAACCTTCTGTGTCCAACCAGTTTCCCCCCAAAACTTGAGGGAGGATCAATTTAGACCTTATTTGAAAGAGAGGGAGGAAAGAAGAATGGAAGGAGGAAGGAAAAAAGGAAGGGAGGAAGGAGGAAGGGAGGAAGGAAGGAAGGAAGGAAAGAAGGAAGGGATTCAGACCAGCTTGCAAGAGGTGGCTGTGATGATATCTAAATGCTATGTAACATTTGGAGGGACAATAAGGTAATCGACTATTGCTTATCTTAAAACAGAGATTTTTCCATTGGGGGATTGGGGGGGTGTTAATTTTGCCCTCAGAGAACTTTTGAGAATATCTGTGACATTTTTGCTTGTCACACATTGGGGTTGAGGATGTTCCTGGCATCTAATGGGTAGAGGCCAGGGATGCTGCTAAACAATCTACTGGCACAGGACAGCCCCCTTCCCCCTGGGAATTATCCAACACGAAATGCAATAGTGCTGAGGTTCAGCGATTCTGTTTTAAAATAATTAGAATTAGACCTCACTCAGAGAATGGGGTCACCCTTGAAAAAGACAAGCACCAAAAACATGTTGGAAGACTTCACTTAAATTCCTTCTGGCAATAACTTGCTCTAAGTGGGTCTGATTTTGCAAACTCCTTCCCTCAGCACCTGACTGTGTGGCTCATAACAAAATCTCTCTTGTCCCAGCATATGTGTGGAGGCTTTTTCTCTTTCTTGTTGGTTGTGGTCAGAAACCTTAAGGACATTCCGGCACCTTCCCACATCACCACATGCCCATTCGAGGGCTGGCAGGCCTCGTGTCCGCTGCAGATGGAGAGGCGTTTGTGGCTTAGAAACCATTTATGCTCCTTCTGTCTGACCTACCAAACTTTCTCACAGTCTGAACTCTCTGCCTCTGAAGCAAGCACCCCTGAATTATAAACACAGCACGTGGTTCTCCCTTCTCTTGGGGCTGGGCCATCTTGCCCCATGGCCCTGGCTTCTGCGGGGCCAACTTGTCTACTAAGTACAGGACACACAGTGCCTAGAGCTCACAATACTTCCAGTGGCCCGAGAACATGTTTTAACTGTAGCTAATTTCAAAATCAGAGGAAGAAATGAATATAATAAGAATAACATAATAACTGAACTATATTCGTATTTATACCAATGTAGTTACTATATATATATATATATATATTATGGAGGAAAGGGTCCAACCAGGTAAAACGGCCTAAGGATCAGGAAAGACACAATGGGGGCCCTGGCTTTCTGAAAGGCCCCAGCTACAGCTCCTTCATCCATCCCCACACAGCCAGGGTCAGGGAGGCGTGTCTGCAGGTGAATCAGGGTTGTGGACTAGAAACAGCTAAAGGAAATCTGGCAGAGCTCTCCTTTTCCCTTCCAGGAAAGACTCTAATTTTTAAAGAAATCGTTTATCTACCAAGGCCTGCTGTTTTCACCAGGGAATCTCTTAGACTTACTTTAGTGAGTTGACATAACCCTGCTTGACCTTGGTTCTCTGCCTGAGCCATCCAGTATTGGAGGAGCCACCCCTGAAGGTTGTAAATCAAGCTCAGGTTGCTTTCCCCAGCTTCCCTCTGACTGTGAAGTGGATTCGAGGGCCCTCGGCAGCTCACACTGGGCTAGTCACTCCTCCAGGCACCACATGTCCACAAGTTTGTCTTCTGTGGTGAGGACACACTCCTGGGTCCGCACCCCAGGACGATGATTTAATTTGTGCCACATCTGGGTATTGCCCTTAGCTTTAAAAAATCTGTGCAAGCCTCCAAAATATACCCCAGATATGAGCTCTTCATGTAAAGCCTCTCTTCCCTTTCCACACCAATTTGAAGCCAACTTTGGAATAAAGAAAGGAAACATAGTGCGTGCAGCAAATAAATGCTATGAAGAGCATGGAACAGAAGCCCCCAAGTGGAATTATAAACACACAAATGAGCATCTGTCATCTCTCTTTCTGTCTATCATCTATCATCTGTCTATCTGTCTGTATGTCATCTATCTACCTACCTACCTATTATGTATTGGATTATGTCCCCCCAAAAGATATGTTTAAGTCCTAATCCCCAGTATCTCAGAATGTGAACTTACATGGAAATAGGGTTTTTCCAGATGGAATTCGGCAAACTGAAATGGAGTAGGGTGGGCCTTAATCCTATATGACTGATGTCCTTAGGAGAACAGACAGACAGACACAGAGGAGAAGGGCCTGGGTCGCTGGCAGGAAACCAGAAGAGTGACATGGAACAAATTCTTCCCTACAGACTTTGAAGGAAGCATGGCCTGGCAAACACCTTGACTTCTAACTTCTAGCCTCCAGGACCATGAGATAATACATTTCTGTTGTTTGAAGCCAACTGTTTGTGGTACCTTGTTACAGCAGCCCTAGGAGAACAAAAATATGAAAGCAAATACAACTATATGCCTATTACAAAAGACAGGCATGACTTAGAAGGAAAAGGATGTGTAAAACATACACCATGCAAAGGAGGAAAAAGTAAAAGAGAGAGGAACTCACCGTCATATCAAACGAAATATTTTGACCGGACAAAGGTCACTTGAAAATGCTCAAGGATACATTTGCTTCTCTGACTATAAACCTTTATGCACCGATTAACATAGTGCTGTACTGTATAGCACCAAATCTCCTAAACATGCAGGGACAAATCAGCAGGAGCAAGGCATTATGGGAGACTTTAACATGCTTGTTGTACCATGTGACCAGTGGAGTAATT
>PVKY010013786.1:0-10862 GCA_004027775.1 Bradypus variegatus | reverse complement strand
CGGTCCGTGTGGTTTTAGCAGACCTTGTCCAGCTGGTGCATCACTGAAACTGGTGTTCTGGTCACTTTCTGGTTTTTATCTAGTATTTTTCATGGAGGTGTTTTTTTTCTGTGTCTCACCTAGCCATCTTAGGTTCTCTTGGTGACTTTTTAAAGCTTTCAAATGCCCTCTGTTGGTTATAAGCCGACACTGCTTCATTCTTTTTCCAGGATTGCCATGAGAAAATTAGAGTGCTTTCCCAACAGGCTGCTGCTGTAGTCAAGCAGGAAGGGGGTGACAATGACCTCATAGAGCGTATCCAGGCTGATGCCTACTTCAGTCCCATTCACTCCCAGTTGGACCAGCTACTGGATCCTTCTTCTTTCACTGGTCGTGCATCCCAGCAGGTAAGCATCCATTAGAACATGTCTGTGGTGCTGAAATCTACCCTAAATGCCTTTTTTTACATTGCTGGGCTACAAAACCTGGAGTACTTTGATGTTTCTACTTTATGGTAGGATATGGTAGAATGGAGCTAGTTAGAATTCAGAGCAGGTTGCTAGCTAAAATGTAAAAATTTGGCTGTTGAGTTGTGTTAAATATTTTTCTCATGTGGATTTATCCGAATTTTCTTTTGATCTAGAGAGAACCTGTGTGGTAAGATGGACAAAGATTGGGTTGTACTGTCAGGTGGATCTAGGTTCAGTCCTGACTTTGACATTTACTGACTGACAGGTGAAAAGCATCTATAGGTGGTAGATCTAGAAGAGGAGAGAGATTTAAAGAATATTTAGGAGGTCTAATAGCTTCATTTTGGTTTTTGATTGAATAGAGGTGGAAGGGAAGAAGAAAGCAGCAGGGAAGATTTTAGCTTGGGTAATTAGGTGAGGAAAGTTAAACCAACTGAGAGAACACAGTCTGCACTAGTTTGTGGGGAAGGATGACTTATGTCTGTGGCCATGGGAGGTAGACTTGCCTGGGTCTAGGGAAAGACTGCTGACAGGCATTCAGAAAAATAAAAGCTCAGTGGTGGGGTAAAAGCCTTATCAAATTTTAAGTGACAGTGATAAAAACTGACATTGAAAAAAATACTGTCAAGTTATGTCTTTATATTTTCTTTTGTCTTACATTTCCTTTCATCTTTGACAGGTACAGAGATTCTTAGAAGAGGAGGTGTATCCCCTTGTAAAACCATATAAAAGTGTGATGGAGGTGAAAGCAGAGCTATGTGTCTAGAGCCAGAGGACAATTAAACAAAAACTGATGGTTGGTTTTGTTAACTTTTATTGATGAGGCACAAAAATACTGTTAATATAGTGCTTTATTTTACTTCAAGACAAATTGTTAACCTTAAGTTAATAAACGACTTTTTTCTTCCCATGGTGCTCTCACATATTTCAAATTTTACAACAAAATGCATTGTACTTGTGCTCTGATTTTTATAACAACACCAATTTGCAGAAATAATATAGTTCATGGCTTCCTTTTTCTGTTACTTCAAGGCCCTTCTCCCCAGGGCCCTTCGGAACTGGTCTGTGTCCCCTTCATGAGTCTCTGGCCCTGTTTTGATCAGTTAAACATGGGCAGTTCTGAAGATCTAGAATAAATTGAAGCAGTTTTCAAATAAGCGCCTTAACACGAAGTTGATCAACAATAAAACCCAAGGCAAGAGCAAGAAACAGACCATCAGAGTAAATGTATCAAGATAATTAGATGCTTAGACATCAGCAAAAAATTACAAGCCATATTAACAAACAGGAAGATATGGCACAGTCAAAGGAACAATTAAAAATTTGGAGGAGACACAATTTGAAACAACTCATCAAAGATGTTCAAACAAATCTCTAAATGAATTGAAGGAGAGAAAGGAAAATGTGGCTTAAGAGATAAAGGATATTAAGACACTAGGTGAGCATAAAGAAGAATTTTAAGGCATGCAAAGAAAATTAACAGAAGTTACAGGAATGAAAGGCACAATACATGAGATTAAAATACACTAAAGGTATACAACAGCAAATTTGAACAGTCAAAAGAAAGGATCACCAAATTAGAAGACAGGACACCAAAAAATCTTACAGGCAGAACAGAGAGAAAAGAATGGAAAAAGTTGAGCAGTCTCAGGGAATTGAATGACAGCACAAAGTGCACAAATTTATGCATCATAGGTATCCCAGAAGGAAAATAAAGGGAAAGGGGACAAAGAATATGTGAGGAAATAATGGCCCCAAATTTATGCATCATAGGTATCCCAGAAGGAAAAAAAAGGGAAAGGGGACAAAGAATATGTGAGGAAATAATGGCCCCAAATTTTCCAACTCTTATGAAAGACATGAACATACATGTCCAAGAAACACATTACTCCAAACAGAATAAATGCTAATAGACCTAGTTCAAGACACATATGCATCAGAATGTCAGATGCCAAAGGTAAAGAATTCTGAAAGCAAGAGAAAAGCAATTTGTCACATACAAAGGAACTGCAATAAGCCTAAATGCTGATTTCTCATCAGAAACATGTAAGGGAGAACATGGTGGAATGATTTATTCAAGATACTGAAAAAATCTGCCAGCCAAGAATTCTTTATCTGGCAAAACTGTCCTTCAAAAATGAGGGAGAGTTTAAAATAGTCACAGATAAACAGATCTTCCCTAAAGAAATACTAAAAGGGGTTCTGTTGGCTGAAAGGAAAAGACTAGAGAGAGGCTTGGAGGATAGTGTAGAAATACCAGTTAGGGTAACTAAAAGGGTGAAAAGAGAAAAATAAGATGTGACATATAAAAGCCAAAGTATAAAATGGTTGAAGTAAATACTGCCTTTACAGTAATAACATTGAATATTAATGGATTAAATCCCCAGTCAAAAGATAGGTTGGCAGAATGGATAAAAAAGAATGATCCATCAAAAAAATGATATTCTGCCTACACCAGACTCAACCTTAGACTCAAGGACACAAATGGGTTGAAAATGAAAGGCTGGAAAAAGTTATTCCACACAAACAGTAACCCCCAAAAGAGCTGGGGTAGCTATACTAAAACAGACAAAATAGACCTTAAATGCAAAACTGTTAAAGAGACAAAAAAGGACATTATTAATGAAAGGGGCAGTCCACCAAGAAGAAATAATCATAAATATTTCTGCGCTTAACCTGGGTGCCCAAAAATACATGATGCAAAATCAGGCAAAACTGAAGAGAAATAAACATTTCAGTTAAAAGTTGGAGACTTCAGTACACCACTCTCATTGGTGATAGAATATCTAGATAGAGGATCAATAAAGAAACAGCAGAGAAATTGAATAATATGATAAATGAACTAGAGTTACCAGACATAAACTGTAACACCAGGATGTACATTCTTTTCGAGTGCTTATGGATCATGGATGGACCACATGTTGACTCACAAAGCAGGTCTTAATAAATGTAAAAAAATCCTTTCTTGATAAAAACACTACAAAAGAGAGGGATAGAAGGAAACTTCATCAAAATGATAAAGGGCATACATATGAAAAACAGGTAACATCATAGTGGTACAAGACTGAAAGCTTTCTAATATCAGGAACAAGACAAGGACTAGTAGTGTGTACTGGGAATACAGTGACAAGCAAGACAGTCTGTGCCCTTCTCCAGCGTAAAATGCCAGTGCAGGAAGCAATGTTATTTAACATTGTGCTAGAAGTTCTTGAGGCAAGAAAAAAAAATAAAAGGGATGCAAATCAGAAAGGAAGAAGTAAAACCTGCACTACTTGCAGATGACATGATACAAGAAAGCTACTAGTGCTAATAAACAAGTTCAGCAAAGTAGTGGGATACAAACATCAACATGCAAACATCAGTAGTGTTTCCATACACTAGTAATGAACAATCTGAGGAGGAAATGAAGAAAATTCTATTTATAATATTAATTAAAAGGGTCAAATATCTAAAAATAAATTTAATCTAAGATGTAAAGGACCTCTACACAGAAAACTACAGAGAATTGTGAAAGGAAATCAAAGAAGATCTAAATAGATGGTGGACATTCTGTGTTCATAGATTGGAATACTAAATATCGTTAAAGATGTCAATTCTACCCAAACAGATTCAACATGATCCCAATAAAATTTCCATCAGCCTACTTGGCAGAAATGAAAAATCCATTTATCAAATTTATTTGGAAGAGTAAGGAGCCCTGAATAGCCAAAAACAAAAACAGAGGACTCACACTTTGACTTTTAAGCATATTACAAAGCTACAGTGCTCAAAACAGCATGATATTGGCACAAGGAAAGACATATTGATATATGAAATTGAATTGAGAGTTCAGAGATAGACCCTCACATCTATGGCCTTTTTTTTTTTTTACATTTTTTATTGTGAAGTATATACACAGAAAACTTTTTCAATATATACTTTTATATATACTTTGATAACTTTCAAAGTATGATTTTACAAGTAGTTACCAAATTTCAAAGAATGTTACGGGTTATAGTTCCACCATTTCAGTTATTTCCTTATTGTGAGGTATAACATATACAGAAAGGTGAGTGGAAGGGGGTGGGGGCTGGTGGAAGGGATCCATAGGAGCTACTTTGGACCCCTTTCTTTAATAATGCCCACAGGGTGTTACTAGGTACACCTGGCTCATTTAAGGTGTGGTTGCGGGGAGGGTGAGGAGCCCTGAAGGCTGAATCTGTTTCCATCCATTAATAAGACTTTCAATGCTGTGGCTTGAGGGCACTGAGAAATAATCTGTTAAAGTTTAAAACCATGGAGAAGTGTTATAGTTCTCCCCAGGTTTTAAATTTTAACAGGACAGCTATTTTAAATAAAAAGATATAATTAGATACCGTCAGTTGTGAGAGTACTGCCCAAACATTTAAATGTATAATGCAAACAAAAGATTTCAAAAAGGTTCATATTCCAGTACCTTAAATGGCTGACTTGCTCATTCTTTCAAGAAAAAAAGATAAAATGACATATACTTAGAATTTTCATTCAGAAAGCTTCATTTCTTTTACAACATCCTGAAGGAAACAAGTATTTATAAAATATTTTTTTATTCAGGTTTCATGCATTCACAAGTATTTTTTTAGCACCATACTGTGTACTAGGAATACAGTGACAAGCAAGACAGGCTTTTCCCTCCTGCTGCTTAAAATGCCAGTGCAGAAAGCAGACTACACAAAATGGTGAAAGTGTGGCTTAACATCTGGACACGTAAAACTTCTTTAAGCTACACTGAGAAATGTAATTATAAGAAATCCACACTGCTTCCCTTGGCCTTTGGCTGGCGAAGCTTCTGGTATTTGTTCTCCACCCTGATCCAATGCTGTGCCTCCCGCCTGCGTGGTGAGTGGGTGAACCCTTTGGTACACCTGGCTCTCCCCACCCTTGTTTGGCATTGCCAGATTGAGAAGGGCCTTGCCTGGGGTGCTGTCCTAGGAAGCTTTTAGGAATTGGAAATTTTTCTCTCCCTTTTGTTTTCTGATTAATGGAGGTTGAACATGTGTATATATAAAATACATAGCACTTATGAATAAGCAATTTTCACATAATTTTTGGTCAGTCTACCGTTCCTTAAAAGGGAAGTCCTTGCTTTCTGTCTCTTGTGGCCCAGTATTGATCTCTGATAAGTGTTCCATGGGAGTGCCAGAATAGGGCTGGAAGCTTTACTTGGCAATAGCATTGACAAGCCCTTAGTTACCTATTATAAAATTTAGGCAAAAATGAAATACTAGTGGTTTATTGCAAAAATATCTGGGGCCTACCTATGCTGAAATAAGCACTACTCAGCCTTTGGATTTTGACACCTCAGCTTAGCTTACAACTGTTTCGAGAAGTTGTATTTTCCCATAAAGATAAATTTAAAATATAATAGCCTCTTGAAAATTCTAAGATGAGAGAAAAGGGATGTCACCACACTAAAAAGACAGGAATTTATTGCCCAAAGGAAGTTTTTTAAAAGAAAGCAGAATTGGAAAGAGGCAGCACTGTGGTTGAGAAGAAGATAATGTACTTGGCCACAGAAAATGGGCTCAGATCTCAGCTCTGCCACTTGTTAGCTCTAATTGCTTTGGCCAGGGCCTCTGTAAAATGGGAATGATAAAATTCACCCTGCTTTCAGCACAGGAGTGTTATGAATAACATATGAAGGTGCCTTGTAAATTGCACGTAATACCATGAGGTCATGCTTGAAACTGCCTTACTGTATTTTGTAGGATTTGCCTGTAGCTGCTCCTTCACTCATCCCCAGACAGCACTTTCTCTGAACACCATTGGGAGCCTGTTTAATAAGCAGCTCTAAAACTACATTTACATCAGTTCAGAGTGAGGTGAAAGTTCTAGGAAGAAATTCCTGTGGTAATGTAACTTTTGGTGACCTTTCTACAACTTGGCAAGCAAGATTTTTCAAGCCAGAGCCTGAGGTCCACTAGGATCTGGATATGAAATGGAAATGGGCTGGCTACCATCCTTGACCATTCATTTGTATTGTGTTTACTCTTTTACACAAACATCATTAGTTCTCACGACAAGTTAGTATAGGTAAGTAAAACTTGCAGGCTCTGCGGCCCACCCGCGGTGTCAGCAGACACTGCCCCGGGAGAGTCCATTTTTTGAGCATGGCCTCAACCAGTTTGTTGTCATTTGCGACTCCTTCCAAGGCTTTGAATTGGGCATCCGTGAGCGTCCCAGATTGGTCTAGGACTGGTTCTTCATGCCCGTAAAGAATGCACTTAAGTATCTAGATAAGGAAGGGCCGTTCCATCTCACCCTGAATTAAGGTGCACCTTACCGCTTAGCTATCCTGTTGCCCATATTGCCCCGAGTTCCTCGGGATGCGATGTAGGCGGCAGACCGAGAAGCATGGCTAGGTTAGGAATGAGCTTTGAGGGTCGCCTGTGCGCCCTGAGACGAGGCGGAGAAAGGAAGCGACTGCTCCAGAACTGAGGTCGCGCAGACCCGCGTCGTGGGTGCTGACAGGCGACCGGGACGACTACAGCCCCCAGTGTGCCTCGCGGCCGCCAGGACCAACCGCGCGTGCGCAGTGGCGCCACTGAGCCCGGACGGCCCGAGTCGCGGGGCTGGGAACCGGAGCCGGGATCCGGGTTGAGGTAGCCGGGGAGTCGCGGCGGCCGCGGGGCAGCGGGTTACCTCCGCCTGGCCGCTCAGCCCTAGGGGCAGGTGAGTAGGCGGCGACAGGTCTGCGGAGACTCACTGGGGTGTGCGGAGACCCGGCGCCCATACTGTCTCCCCCGCGGGGACAGTGGGGGCAGCTGTGGACGGACTGACTGACCAACGGACTGCCGGGGCGGAGGGGCCGCGGCGGGGAGGCGCACCCTCCCCGGCTGGATGCGGCCGGGGCGGACCTGCCTTGTGCCGCTGACAGTCTGGAGGTCCCGGTGGCGCCCGGCCCGGCACGGGCTCTCACGGTGTCCCCGGGACAAGGCCGGCCGGACGCTTCCCTAGGGCCCGCGGGGCGGGGGCGGCTGCCTGCACCTGCGTTCCCTGGCCTGGCCTGCGGAGGGGCGGCGGAGGTCCGAGACGGCATCCAGGAGGCAAGGGCCCCTGCCCGGCAGGAGGACCACCTCTTAGGGGGGCGCCGCCAGGTGGAGGGCGTAAGTGGCGCTGGGTGCACGAGGCACCCGGCAGCTGGGGGCAGTTTTCCAGAAACTGCGCCTAATCCTGGGGACTCGGGGTCGCGGGCTTCGGGGATGTATGGCCACCTCAGGCACATTTACAACAGCATATTCTCAAGTTTAACTTGTGGCTTTACGTTTAGGATTCAGATCCAGATTGAGAACACAGTTTCAGATTCAGACCAAGACTTGGAATACTGTTTGCGCCAAAACTGTAACTAGAGGTGTCAGCCTGACTTACCTAAGAGAGAAAAACTGATTCGATCTGACTTTTATATTGAACTATAATATGTTATACTTCAACGTTATTGGAGAAATTGAGGCATATTTTAGCCAGCATCATCCCAGTGTGGTTAGGATTGGAATTTTTAAAGTTATTTTCATATTTAATTCACTGATCCAGCCTGCTTTTTATATGAAAAAAAATGTTTTAAAGTTACATTTCAGTGATTGGATGACTCTATCGAATTTTTATATTGAAAGCATATATGCTTTTTAAAAAGTTATTGTGGTAATATATATACAACCTAAAATTTCCCGTATTAATTGCTTTCAAGTATTCAATAAACCGTTGTTAATTATATTCACAATATTATGCTACCATCACCACCAAGCATTACCAAAACTTTTCCATCACCCCAAACAGAAACTTTGTACCCATTAAGCTTTCACTCCATTTCCCATCCCCACCCTCACTTCTGTTACCTTGTAACTTCTCTGTGAATTTGCATATTCTA
Organism: Bradypus variegatus; assembly: GCA_004027775.1. Classification (NCBI taxonomy): domain Eukaryota; kingdom Metazoa; phylum Chordata; class Mammalia; order Pilosa; family Bradypodidae; genus Bradypus; species Bradypus variegatus. The sequence continues at coordinate 2,531 of PVKY010013786.1, read as the reverse complement.
ATTATTTCACAAAAGTTCTTTTGTGTCTTTTTTCGCTCAACATGGTGTCTTCAAGGTTTCTCCATATTGTAACATGTTTCAATACTCCATTCCTTTTTCGGCTGAGTAATACTCAGTTGTGTGTGTATAAACACATTTTGTTTAATGATTTGTTGATGGATACTTGGGTTGCTTACACCTTCTGGCTATTGTGTTTAATGTATTTAGATAAGCTTTGGTGTACAGATATACGTCCAAGTCCCCCCGCTTTCAGTTCTTTGGAGTATATACCTAGCAGTGGAATTGCCGGCACATATGGTAATTCCATGTTCTCCTTTCTGAGGAACTGCCAAACTGGCTGCACCATACACCTTCCCACCTATTTCTCCATATCCTCACCGGCACTTATTTTCTGTTTCGTTTTGTTTTTTTTAAAGCCATTCTACTGGGTGTGAAGAGGCATCTCTTGGTGGTTTTGATTTGCATTTCCCTAATGGCTAATGATGTTGAGCATCTTTTCATGTGCTTATTGTCTCTTTATCATCTATGGAGAAATGTCTATTCAAGTGTTTTACTAAGTTTTAATTGGGTTGTTTGTCTTTTTTGTTGTTGAGTCAATACATGCTTTTTATGGTGGGGGGAAGTTTTTAAGTTTCTTTTCAGTGTCTCGATGACTGTTTTCTAGACTTGTGCTGTATATGAATTTGTGGTGGGTTCCTGGCTCTTTTTGTTTGCTTGTTGTTTCTTGGTAGAATATGTAGAAGTGTCTTGGAATATTCTTTACCATCCTTTCATGTTCTTTCTTGGTAAGTTCAAATTCCTAATCAGACTGTGATTCATAAAAACTGAATTTTAACTTTGGTTTACTTGTAGTTTTTGTGATTTTGTTTGTGATTAAATTTGTAGACCCTTATATTTCCTACTTTTTACCTTCCTCATCTTTCCTTCTCTTCCAATTCTCTCTGAACGCTTAAACACTAGATTTTACCTTCTTTGTCTTACATATTCATTTCTGTTCTCCAGGATTAATTTGTAATAGATTATAAATAAAGGTTGTTATCTTTCCTGCCTGTCTTTCCATAATCCTAAGTGAAGTAGCTTTTTCATCACTAAATTATGGCATCAGCCTGAGCTTTATTTAATTATGGAGGTGTGTGATCTGGGGGAGAGGGATGAGGGACAGCAAGTGTTTCCATTGATCAGATTTGGGTAAGAGGTGAAAATGACCCATGACTAGAACATTAACTTTAAAAAGCTGTGAACAAAAATGGTTTAAAGTTAAATATAAAAGAGCATACTAACCTTGTGAATTGGGGAACTTGTCAGGTTGACAGAAAAGTCAGTGAACTGGGGTAGTAACTCACAGAAATGAACCTGACAGTAGGATGAAATATTGAGAACAAAACTCAGGAGATAATTGTCACTTTTATTGCATGGCCTTCTTTCTGTGCCTGGAGTGGATGCCAAGAATGCCTTACTGGTTTAAAACTTAAAAAATGTTCTGTGTATTTGTGTTTTTAGTTTTCTCTTCTTATCTCTCAATGAGGGTTTTGGCAGGAGCCCAAAATCTTTTACATTTGATGAGTTAACATCAATTTCATCTGCTTGGTCTCCAGATTGGCTCTTACTCAGTTAGTGACATCAGTAATTTTCCACAACAGCCTTTCATGAGTTCGTGCAGACTGTCACAAGGAAATGGGAATAGCAGAAAGGGTAGTACACACAGAAGTAATAAAGATCCTGCTTCCGTTGCCATTACGTATTAAACATAGAGTTAGACATGAAATCCAGGCTGGAGTGCAAGATATGTAGGAGGGGTTACCAGGCTTCTATATGTAGTAATAGTTAATGTCAATTATTGAGGGTCTGCTCTTTGCCAAGTGTTATAATTGTCACAACAATGGGGTAGGATCTGGATATTATTATTCTCATTTTATATATGTGCAAATTGAGGCACAGAGATTTAAGTGATTTGCCTGTGGACATAGAAACAGGGCCAGAATTCAAAGTCAAGATTACCTGACTCTAAAATTCCTACTCATTTTACTGTGCTGTACTGCCTTATCAACAAACACGTTCAAGTCTTTCTCATTGTTAAAAAATACTCAAAAGTTTCCTGTGACCATATATCCTTTTCAGATTACCACTTTTCCCCCTTTTCCTTCCTGGACTTGTCATTAAAAAGCAGACTCTGCCTTTCTCTTCCATTTATTCCTCAGTTCTTTACATTGCAGCTCCTACCCCTAACTCTTGAAACTGCTCTCATGAGCCTCACTCAACTACTTACTGAGTGCCTGCTGTTCGTACCATCTTGGATAAGACATGGTTCTTGCCGTGAGGGGCGTGGGTTTTAATGAGGGAGAAATGGAGGGACGTACCTGTCAAAGTATGCTAACTGCTGATAGAGCAATCTTTAGTCTTGGGAGTTGGAAGAACTATTGTTGAGAAAGTGACGCTAGACTGCAAATGGAGAGAAACTGTAAATGGTTCCGGAGAGTGCTGTCAGAGCTGCATGCTAGGCTGATGTGCACTTTGAGGGAGAAATGGGATCT